>JAXIVJ010006679.1:5000-65390 GCA_036785665.1 Chirona hameri | reverse complement strand
GACACAGACACAGACACAGACACAGACACAGACACAGACACAGACACAGACACAGACACGCATACATACATACATACATACATACATACATACATACATACATACATATATATATATATATAATATATATATATATATATATATATATATATATATATATATATATATATATATATATATATATATAATATATATATATATATATATATATATATATTATAAATGCACTAAAACTTGATTAGTAATTTTGTAAGGTCATATAAATATAATTTTCACCATCATTAACCTTAGTTGAAACAAAATTGTTAATATCTCGTGAGCTTTTATTTTCGCAGAAGCCTACGCGCTTGCATTTGGACAATTGTAGAGGCCATGTTTTTTTTACTAAGACTAACGTGGATTTGCTTGCACTTATGAATGCTTAATTGACAAACTGTACAACTGTACAAGCGTAGCAAGCAGAGCTTCCGGTTGCCGGAGACGTACAAGTACCGACACGTGTACTACTACTCGTACGGTCACGCGGGAACCTCGGTGCACTTCCCAGATACGCCGTGAGTTGATCCTGGGAGCACCTGGAGTGTTTGACTGGACAGGCACCCTGGTCCGCTACAGCAGCTTCGAGACACAGAGGAAGGTGGCGGCAGCAGTCAACGACGGAGGCGTCTGGCGAACGACCTCAACGAGATCATCATCCCCAACCCATTCCAGACCAAAGTGCTCCAGCGATACGACTACCTTGGCTACTCGGTCGGGTCGGGGAGGTTCTTCAGCACAACCAAGTCAACATTCTACCTGCGGGTGCGCCGTGAGCGGTTGACGGTAAGGGTCAAGTTTTCTTGCTTGACTTCCCAAGGCATGTGGATGAGCCGTACGAAATCATGACGAACTGGGTTGGCTCCAGTGTCGGCGAGTACTTGGTGCGGCTGTGCTGGCAGTGGATCTGAATGGAGATGGATTGAGCGGCGTGGTCGTGGGCGCACCTCACTTCGGCGAAAGTGACTCCTTTGAGCAGGGCCGAATATACGGCCCTGCTCAAAGGAGCAGAATGAACTCCGATATGAACTCCGACCGGGCCCTGTTCAAATCGGCACGCACGTCGGTCGGCAGCGGAGCGGTGCGCGCCGTCGCAGCACACTGGCCGCGCTCGGTGACCTCGACAACGACGGCTTCCACGACTTCGCCGTGGTGCTCCTTATGGAGGATGGCCGCGGAACCGTGTACGTATTCCGAGGCGGGCCCGGCGGCTTCGTCACCACAACGTCGCAGCGGATCTCCGCCAGCGAGCTCAGCGTCGGCCTGCGTGGATTCGGCATCAGCATCTCGCGCGGCGTGGACGTGGACGGAAACCGGTACCCGGACCTGGCAGTCGGCGCCTACGCCAGCGGTGACGCCGTGCTGCTTCGGTCCAGGCCTGTGCTCCAGTCCGAAGCCACGCTGACTGCCGAGAGCGTTGAAAAGGTCGGACAGGCCCTAGACGATCTGAAGGGACACTGGCCTTTCAACAGTAAGAATGCAGTTGCCCAGGGAATAGAAGTGTAAAAGTTAAAAAAAAAGAAGTAAAAGTCCAGGGAAAAAATATGCGGGTTAGAAAGAAACGGCACGTTTCTCGGCGCATGTATGGCTTATGTTGCTACTTTCCTATATACTTGGGCAAAATAGTTCACTTTAGCACTTTTATACCGCACTTTAAAACGCACAATATAGCATTTTTAGAGGTCCGCACCATACGAAATACGACGCATTGATGAGAAAGCATATCCAGGGCATAAGACTCACAATTTTCGCGCCGGTCACGGCGCAGTTTGTTTAAGAGTTCCAGGTCTTGATCTTAAAAATATTCCAAGTTGATATAACTGATTCCAAATTGGTGTCGCTGGTTCCAAACTTGATATGGCAGTTCGCCAACTCCAGCTCCTAAAAGTTGGTATGGCCCATGCCATACCTGCCATACTGCATTTTCCAGCCTTGTAGCCAGTGTGCGCCACGGACTCACCAACCCCCAGCCCAGCCGGCCCAGGCCCATGAACACCAAGCCCAGGCCCGGACCAGGCCCAGTTAAATTCATAATATTGAGGCCCAGGCCCGGTCCGGCCCGTTCAGATTAAGCATATCATTATTTTCACAAAATTTGCAAACATTATCCTAACATATCTACTTGTATACTATACATGTGAAACAATGAACCAACTACGCTACCCAAAAAACAAAAAGCCACAGCCACAGCAACAGTGTGTTGCATGTGTAAGTAAACTGCTGGTTAAAAATATGTTTGATCTCTGACCTCAGCTTGTGCGACGCGCGCATTACTTCAAAGTTGCCAGGTCCAGGCCCATCCAGAGCCCAGTGATTTACTTAAAGTTGAGGCCCGCCCAGGACCAGCCCAGGCCCAGCCCAGGCCCAGTCCATGGCCCATAGGGCCAGTCTAGCCCATGGCGAACTCTGCTTGTAACGTGCCTTTTCATCCGTTTTGTTTGGCCATACAACGCTTGGGAAGGGGACCCTTCCAACGCTCGGGAAGGGGCCCTATCGAGGCGACCCCCCCCCCCCCCCCCCCCTGGACGAAATCCTGGCTACGTGCCTGAGCACTGCACAGTGCACAAAGCTCCTTGTGATGGCCGAGTCGACTTCGACAAACGGATCAGCAGCGACACCTATAGAGCAGAGATCGACCGTAGCGACACCTGCACCTCAGGGCCTACACTTACAGTTGCCGAACCAGGCCACCAGTACGGTGGATTTTACGTGGTATTCAGTAGGCACTGTACGTGGTTAGCTATAGACACGAGCATAGATTGCAGCCATTCTTTGGCACCTGACGATAAATCGGTAGGGTGTTCTGAGGCTCCTTCCTTTGGCTTCACATTGGAGGTCAAATGTGGCGAGCCCATTCTTAGTGTGCGGCCATGATATTGACAGAACTCCTGCTTTCTCAGAATCTCTGATGTCTGATCCACTGCTCAGATAACCGAATTAGCACTCCAATCCTCTGCTCAGATAACCGAATTAGCACTCCAATCCTCCGCTCAGATAACCGAATTAACTCTCTGATCCTTTGCTCAGATAACCGAATTAACTCTCTGATCCTCTGCTCAGATAACCGAATTAGCACTCTGATCCTCTGCTCAGATAACCGAATTAACTCTCTGATCCTCTGCTCAGATAACCGAATTAGCACTCCAATCCTCTGCTCAGATAACCGAATTAACTCTCTGATACTCTGCTCAGATAACCGAATTAGCACTCCAATCCTCTGCTCAGATAACCGAATTAACTCGATAACCGAATAACTCTGTGACAAGATCTATAGATAAATAGTCAATGCTGGCACTGGACTGTACCGGTACGAATCGCGGTACCGATACAGTGCCGGTACGACTGTACGACTGACTGTACCGGTACGAATGCCTCGCGGCTGCCAAAGCAGGCGTTAAGCTTCCATCGCCTCCGTCGGGTGATGTATTACCACTACCATTCACTCTAACCATTGTAATGTTACTACCATTACCATTCACTCTAACCATTGTAATGTTACTACCATTACCATTCACTCTAACCATTGTTATGTTACTACCATTACCATTCACTCTAACCATTGTAATGTTACTACCATTACCATTCACTCTAACCATTGTAATGTTACTACCATTACCATTCACTCTAACCATTGTTATGTTACTACCATTCGCTGAAACGATGAAGTGGCGTTAACGTTAACGCCAATCACCGCTTTACAATGTATTGTATACATGTATACATGCACTATGTATTGTCGCATATCACTAAACTTCATACACTATCCCCGGGAGCCTGGCACATGCCTACATGGCTTCGCTGCCTAGAAACGCACTCACAAATATCCAAACTTAGCGATACAGTCTAGCAGCCATCAAAGCATATCTTCAAAGCCTACACCACGTAAGAACGTCACGATTTAACCATGCCAATCGAGTCGTCTGTCACAACACCTCGTGGCAACACCGCTCGCAGACATAGTGTACTGTACAGGTCAGTACACTCATGGCCACTGCTCGCAGACATAGTGTACAGACATAGTGTAGTGTACAATACAGGTCAGTACACTCATGGCCACTGCTCGCAGACACAGTGTACAATACAGGTCAGTACACTCATGGCCACTGCTCGCAGACATAGTGTACTGTGTAGTGTACAATACAGGTCAGTACACTCATGACCACTGCTCGCAGACATAGTGTACTGTGTAGTGTACAATACAGGTCAGTACACTCATGGCCACTGCTCACAGGCATAGTGTACTGTGTAGTGTACAATACAGGTCAGTACACTCATGGCCACTGCTCGCAGACATAGTGTACTGTGTAGTGTACAATACAGGTCAGTACACTCATGGCCACTGCTCACAGGCATAGTGTACTGTGTAGTGTACAATACAGGTCAGTACACTCATGGCAACTGCTCGCAGACATAGTGTACTGTGTAGTGTACAATACAGGTCAGTACACTCATGGCCACTGCTCGCAGACATAGTGTACTGTGTAGTGTACAATACAGGTCAGTACACTCATGGCCACACACCTCGCAGACATAGTATACTGTGTAGTGTACAATACAGGTCAGTACACTCATGGCCACTGCTCGCAGACATAGTGTACTGTGTAGTGTACAATACAGGTCAGTACACTCATGGCCACTGCTCGCAGACATAGTGTACTGTGTAGTGTACAATACAGGTCAGTACACTCATGGCCACTGCTCACAGGCATAGTGTACTGTGTAGTGTACAATACAGGTCAGTACACTCATGGCCACTGCTCGCAGACATAGTGTACTGTGTAGTGTACAATACAGGTCAGTACACTCATGGCCACTGCTCACAGGCATAGTGTACTGTGTAGTGTACAATACAGGTCAGTACACTCATGGCAACTGCTCGCAGACATAGTGTACTGTGTAGTGTACAATACAGGTCAGTACACTCATGGCCACTGCTCGCAGACATAGTGTACTGTGTAGTGTACAATACAGGTCAGTACACTCATGGCCACACACCTCGCAGACATAGTATACTGTGTAGTGTACAATACAGGTCAGTACACTCATGACCACTGCTCGCAGACATAGTGTACTGTGTAGTGTACAATACAGGTCAGTACACTCATGGCCACTGCTCACAGGCATAGTGTACTGTGTAGTGTACAATACAGGTCAGTACACTCATGGCAACTGCTCGCAGACATAGTGTACTGTGTAGTGTACAATACAGGTCAGTACACTCATGGCCACTGCTCGCAGACATAGTGTACTGTGTAGTGTACAATACAGGTCAGTACACTCATGGCCACACACCTCGCAGACATAGTATACTGTGTAGTGTACAATACAGGTCAGTACACTCATGGCCACTGCTCGCAGACATAGTGTACTGTGTAGTGTACAATACAGGTCAGTACACTCATGGCCACTGCTCGCAGACATAGTGTACTGTGTAGTGTACAATACAGGTCAGTACACTCATGGCCACTGCTCACAGGCATAGTGTACTGTGTAGTGTACAATACAGGTCAGTACACTCATGGCCACTGCTCGCAGACATAGTGTACTGTGTAGTGTACAATACAGGTCAGTACACTCATGGCCACTGCTCACAGGCATAGTGTACTGTGTAGTGTACAATACAGGTCAGTACACTCATGGCAACTGCTCGCAGACATAGTGTACTGTGTAGTGTACAATACAGGTCAGTACACTCATGGCCACTGCTCGCAGACATAGTGTACTGTGTAGTGTACAATACAGGTCAGTACACTCATGGCCACACACCTCGCAGACATAGTATACTGTGTAGTGTACAATACAGGTCAGTACACTCATGACCACTGCTCGCAGACATAGTGTACTGTGTAGTGTACAATACAGGTCAGTACACTCATGGCCACACACCTCGCAGACATAGTATACTGTGTAGTGTACAATACAGGTCAGTACACTCATGACCACTGCTCGCAGACATAGTGTACTGTGTAGTGTACAATACAGGTCAGTACACTCATGGCCACTGCTCGCAGACATAGTGTACTGTGTAGTGTACAATACAGGTCAGTACACTCATGGCCACACACCTCGCAGACATAGTATACTGTGTAGTGTACAATACAGGTCAGTACACTCATGACCACTGCTCGCAGACATAGTGTACTGTGTAGTGTACAATACAGGTCAGTACACTCATGGCAACTGCTCGCAGACATAGTGTACTGTGTAGTGTACAATACAGGTCAGTACACTCATGGCCACACACCTCGCAGACATAGTATACTGTGTAGTGTACAATACAGGTCAGTACACTCATGACCACTGCTCGCAGACATAGTGTACTGTGTAGTGTACAATACAGGTCAGTACACTCATGGCCACTGCTCACAGGCATAGTGTACTGTGTAGTGTACAATACAGGTCAGTACACTCATGACCACTGCTCGCAGACATAGTGTACTGTGTAGTGTACAATACAGGTCAGTACACTCATGGCCACTGCTCGCAGACATAGTGTACTGTGTAGTGTACAATACAGGTCAGTACACTCATGGCCACACACCTCGCAGACATAGTGTACTGTGTAGTGTACAATACAGGTCAGTACACTCATGGCCACTGCTCGCAGACATAGTGTACTGTGTAGTGTACAATACAGGTCAGTACACTCATGGCCACTGCTCGCAGACATAGTGTACTGTGTAGTGTACAATACAGGTCAGTACACTCATGGCCACTGCTCGCAGACATAGTGTACTGTGTAGTGTACAATACAGGTCAGTACACTCATGGCCACTGCTCGCAGACATAGTGTACTGTGTAGTGTACAATACCGGTCAGTACACTCATGGCCACTGCTCGCAGACATAGTGTACTGTGTAGTGTACAATACAGGTCAGTACACTCATGGCCACTGCTCGCAGACATAGTGTACTGTGTAGTGTACAATACAGGTCAGTACACTCATGGCCACTGCTCGCAGACATAGTGTACTGTGTAGTGTACAATACAGGTCAGTACACTCATGGCCACTGCTCGCAGACATAGTGTACTGTGTAGTGTACAATACAGGTCAGTACACTCATGGCCACTGCTCGCAGACATAGTGTACTGTGTAGTGTACAATACAGGTCAGTACACTCATGGCCACACACCTCGCAGACATAGTGTACTGTGTAGTGTACAATACAGGTCAGTACACTCATGGCCACTGCTCGCAGACATAGTGTACTGTGTAGTGTACAATACAGGTCAGTACACTCATGGCCACTGCTCGCAGACATAGTGTACTGTGTAGTGTACAATACAGGTCAGTACACTCATGGCCACTGCTCGCAGACATAGTGTACTGTGTAGTGTACAATACAGGTCAGTACACTCATGGCCACACACCTCGCAGACATAGTGTACTGTGTAGTGTACAATACAGGTCAGTACACTCATGGCCACTGCTCGCAGACATAGTGTACTGTGTAGTGTACAATACAGGTCAGTACACTCATGGCCACTGCTCGCAGACATAGTGTACTGTGTAGTGTACAATACAGGTCAGTACACTCATGGCCACTGCTCGCAGACATAGTGTACTGTGTAGTGTACAATACAGGTCAGTACACTCATGGCCACACACCTCGCAGACATAGTGTACTGTGTAGTGTACAATACAGGTCAGTACACTCATGGCCACTGCTCGCAGACATAGTGTACTGTGTAGTGTACAATACAGGTCAGTACACTCATGGCCACTGCTCGCAGACATAGTGTACTGTGTAGTGTACAATACAGGTCAGTACACTCATGGCCACTGCTCGCAGACATAGTGTACTGTGTAGTGTACAATACAGGTCAGTACACTCATGGCCACACACCTCGCAGACATAGTGTACTGTGTAGTGTACAATACAGGTCAGTACACTCATGGCCACTGCTCGCAGACATAGTGTACTGTGTAGTGTACAATACAGGTCAGTACACTCATGGCCACTGCTCGCAGACATAGTGTACTGTGTAGTGTACAATACAGGTCAGTACACTCATGGCCACTGCTCACAGGCATAGTGTACTGTGTAGTGTACAATACAGGTCAGTACACTCATGGCCACACACCTCGCAGACATAGTATACTGTGTAGTGTACAATACAGGTCAGTACACTCATGGCCACTGCTCGCAGACATAGTGTACTGTGTAGTGTACAATACAGGTCAGTACACTCATGGCCACTGCTCGCAGACATAGTGTACTGTGTAGTGTACAATACAGGTCAGTACACTCATGGCCACTGCTCGCAGACATAGTGTACTGTGTAGTGTACAATACAGGTCAGTACACTCATGGCCACTGCTCGCAGACATAGTGTACTGTGTAGTGTACAATACCGGTCAGTACACTCATGGCCACTGCTCGCAGACATAGTGTACTGTGTAGTGTACAATACCGGTCAGTACACTCATGGCCACTGCTCGCAGACATAGTGTACTGTGTAGTGTACAATACAGGTCAGTACACTCATGGCCACTGCTCACAGGCATAGTGTACTGTGTAGTGTACAATACAGGTCAGTACACTCATGGCCACTGCTCGCAGGCATAGTGTACTGTGTAGTGTACACACTATACACACGAACAAACACACGGACATGTGCAGTATCACATGTGCGGTATCACCTGCATCACCTGTCTGCAGTATCACCTGTAACACGCCTCAGGCAGGTCCCACAAACTCGTGAGCGACAGAAGACGACGCACACGCCAGCTGCTGTGGTGAATGCTGCCTGTACGGCCGAGTGGTTCGCTGTCGTGCCGCAGAGTGGCGCTGCGGTCGGCAGGTATTCAACAGCAGCGTCCGGGCGCTCTTGCTCGGCTTACTGCCAAGCTTCACAACAGGAGCCGTCCTCACCCATTTCAGCCCAATGTAACCGTGCCACAGCCGAGGTTAGCTCATTCAATGAAAACAATTACTTCAATGATGACCTTTCCATCGTAAAAACTGTAATTAAAATGATATGTGCATTTTCGGGCGCAGCCCATTTTCAAACGAGATAAGAGCGATAACATTTGTAGAGAAACCAACACAAATTGTTTGTTTCTCTACAAAATGGGCTGCGCCCGAAACTTGACATCAATATGATTTCTCTTGAAGTTTTTATTTTCTATTTACGACAAAAAGATCATAATTGGAGTAGTTTTCCATATAAGCCAATGTTCCTCGCACACGCGGTCACTAATACTGCGGCTACCTCATTGTTGCATGAAGTGCAGCGTCATGCCGCTCTCCTCCATGTCCATCGGCTCCACCACAGGCAGACCGGCCTGCAGCGCGTACAATTCGTGGTGCTCCTGCCCTTGCTGCTGCTGCTGCTGTTGCTGCTGCTGGTGGTCAGGGGGCGGCTGATGCGGCTCATGTATTGACGAAGGATGAGGCGGAGGTGCCGTCATCTGCACCATACCGTGCTGCTGCTGCTGCTGCTCCTGTTGCTGCTGCTGCTGCTGCTCCTGTTGTTGCTCCTGCTGCTGGTGATGTTGATGCTGCTGTCGATCTAGCTGCCGCATCAGTCGTAGTGGGTCTGGGGGATCATCCGGACACGTGGCATGCGTGCGCATATGCACTTTCCTATGCGTGGTCTGCGAGAAACCTCGACCGCACACCACACACAGGTAGGGTCTCTCGCCGCTGTGGACACGAGCGTGGCGCCTCAGCTGCGTCACCGTCGTGAAGGCGCGACCACACACACTGCACGGGTACGGCTTCTCCCCGCTATGCGTCCGCGCGTGGATCTTGAGCGTGACGTTGCGGGCGAAACTCTTGCCGCAGACGTGGCACTGGAAGGGTCGCTCGCCCGAGTGTATACGCAGGTGCTGGGTCAGCGCCGTGCCGTCCACGAACCTGCGGTCGCAGACGTGGCAGTGCGCGGGCCGCTCGCCCGTGTGTGTCATCACGTGCCGCCGCAGCTTGTTGGCCGATTTGAACTCCTTGCCGCACATGTCGCAGAGGAAGGACCGGCTGGCCGCGTGGCGAAGTCGGTGCTCCCGCAGCTGCGCGGCGTCAGGGAACGAGCGAGTGCAGAGCGCGCACTTGAACGGCGGCTGCGCGGCGCCGGCGAAGCCCGCGTGCGCCCTGCTGTGGTACTCCAGAATCCTTCGCTGCGCGAACGCGCGCGCGCAGATCACACACTCGAAAGGAGTGACCTTCGAGTGGGCTCGACTATGCAGGACGAGGACGTCGAACCTGCTGTACTGCTTGGGACACAGCTCACAGCAGAACCTCTGCCCGCCGACGTGCAGACGCGCGTGCCGCCGCAGCGCCGTCATGTACGAGAACGTCTTCCCACACTCTGCGCACTCGAATCTGCCGGCCTCGGCACCGGGCGCGGGCGCGGCGCCCTCCTTCTGGTGCTCCCGCTCGTGGTACTCCAGCAGAGAGCGCAGGCGGTACGCTTTCGGACAGCGCCGGCACCGGTGCGTCGCCTCGGACGCATGCTTCTGACTGTGCGCCACGAGCGAGTCGAATCGAGAGTACCGGCGCGCGCACTTATCGCAGTGGAAGCTCTCGCGCGCAAAGTGCAGCCGTCGGTGGCGGGCCAGCGCGTGGCGGTGCGCCAGGCGACGATGACACAGGTCACACTCAAACTCACCGGATGCTGGCGCTGACGCGGCTCCAGCAGTCTCCGTCAATCTGGCGTCTGCGCGCACGCTGGCTGCTGCGGTCTCTGTCGTCGCCCTCACTGCCGGCGGCGGCGGCGGCGGCGGCGGCGGCGCGTGAGCAGACGGTGGTACCGTGGCCAAGGTCGCACAGTGCGACTCGACCGGCGTCAACTCGACCACTCGACCCGGCGACTGGACCGGCGTGATGGTGAGCGCCGTGTGCATCGGCCGCGGTGAGGACGACAGCGGTGAGGACGGCCGCGGTGATGACGGCGGCGAGGCGTCGTCCACGTCGCTCTCCTCACCTTTCACCAGGTCGACTGTCGGTCGCACAGCGCGACGGCGGGCGGCGCTCCGCCGCGGCCGGCGGTCGGTCCGCGCTGTCCGCTCGCCGGCGGACGGCGATGCAGGGCAGGACGGAGACCGCCGGACCGGGAGAGACCCCGAGCAGACCCCGGCCTCCGCCGCCGGGGTTGGTGTGGACACTGGACACACCGGGCTGGTGGCAGCGGCAGGCTCGGAGTCGGCTGCACAGACGGCCGTGACGGCTACAGACGGCATCACACGTGACGTGACGGACGTGGCGGACGTGGCGGACGTGGCGGACGTGACGGGCGTGATGGACGTGACGGGCGTGACGGCACCAGGCGCCGAGCGTGACAGCGCGTGTCGCCCTGGCCTCGAGGTATCCTTGCCACCACGACCTGGCCTCTTCGCCGCCGCTGGCGCGGTCGGCCGCTTCCTTCTCCGCGCCCCACCCTCCGTCACTCCGGCGACACCATCGCCTCCACACGCGACACCGTGGCCCGCGTCACCGACACCGTCACCGACACCGACACCGACACCGACACCGTCCGCCGCCCGCCGCCCGGCCGGGCGCCGCCGAGGACTGCGGCGCGGGGCCGCCTCCTCGGTCGGTGGCGGCCGGCGGCTGGTGCGCGCGTGGCTCTTCACGTGTTTCTGGAGCCAGGACACACGGCTGTACCGGACGTGGCAGACGGCGCACTGAAACGGCAGCTCCAGCGCGTCGCTCGCCCGCTCCGGGGACCCGCTGGCGAGGCCGGCTCCACGCGGCGGAGGGGCGTCTGTAGATGGCACAGGGCCGGTGTCTGTGGCCGCCGGTGGTGTGTGGTTCTCCGCCGATGGTGTGTGGTTCTCCGCCGGTGGTGTGTGGTTCTCCGCCGGTGGTGTGTGGTTTTCCGCCTGTGGTGTGAGCTTCTCCGCCTGTGGTGTGTGGTTCTCCGCCTGTGGTGTGTGGTTCTCCGCCAGTGGTGTGTGGTTCTCCGACGGTGGTGTGTAGTTCTCCGCCGGTGGTGTGTGGTTCTCCGCCGGTGGTGTGTGGTTCTCCGCCTGTGGCGTGAGCTTCTCCGCCGGTGGTGTGTGGTTCTCCGCCGGTGGTGTGTGGTTCTCCGCCGGTGGTGTGTGGTTCTCCGCCTGTGGTGTGTGGTTCTCCGCCTGTGGTGTGTGGTTCTCCGTCGCGCCGGTACGGTGCTCGGAGTCTGCCGTCGTTGTCAGCTGCTCAGCAGCAGCAGGCGTCGCCAGAAGGACAACCTCCGCGGAGTCACCCTCCGAGGCCACTCTACCCATGACCGCTACCTGAGCACCACTGCTCTTGTCTGCTGCCATGCCGTTACCGTCCTGCGGCACCCGTCCCGCTCTCGGCCACGGGATACATCCGTATCCCCCGTTCACCTGCGCCTCGGCAGCAGCGGCGGCCGTCCCGGCACCGCGCCGGCCGTGCCGCCGCCGATGCCGGCGCAGGTCGCCCTCCAGACGGAACGAGCGCGCACAGAATTGGCACCGTATCGCGGCGCCGTGCGCGCGCTCGTGCACGCGCTCGTGCACAGCCAGCGCCAGGCCGTCGGCGAACACGGCCGGACAGAGGGCGCAGGGGAACGCCGCAGCTGCGGCCACATCGGTACAGCTGGCTGTGGTAGAGCTGGCAGCGGTGGTGTCGGAGACTCTGCTGCTGCTGCTTCTGGCAGACGGCTGTCCAAGCTGGATGAGATCGCTTGGTCCGCCGCAGCCAACGTTCGCCATGTCTGCTGCCTGTGGAGATGCAAACTTGTGGTGAGTTGTCCTTTGAATTGGCTGCTGTTGTTGTATATATATATATATATATATATATATATATAAACTGCTGAAGTTAAGGTCAGAATTTGGAAAGTTACTGATATGTGCCTTTGAATGATTAATACTCTGACGCTATAACATGTATCGGCATCGATGGTACGTCATGGACCGGGTCTAAACCTTCACACAAAAATAATACAAAATAAACTCATCACTACTCAATATTGAGCATTGAACATTTGTACTCCACAATGCTTTACTTATTTTGCCATACAGGGGCTACAAATGCACACATGTAATGCAGTCGTGATTCAGTAACACTCAAACTTGAGACCTTATGTTTACCGAGTGCCGTCCCCACCACCCAGCCAGTACTGCTCCATTCTCAACGTCCAAATCAACAATTTTAATCATATTTTGTAACACATCTAAGGATTCAACTTCAAGGTGCTAGGGAAATTAGGTAAGTAACAGAATCACCGTCAATCAAAGAAGTTGGCATTGTAATACCAGCTCAGGAATAACAAAGCATGGTTTCCTTCCTTTTCCTCTTGGTCTGTAGTAGCTACCCACCACAAGGTGCTATTTTGAGATTATAGTCATACTCCGTTGTGTCTTTGTATCTGTATTTCAGTCATACAAACATATTGACATACATACATATTGGCTTGGTGCATTCCATGACAAACCTAAGGATGCAACACCAGGTTTAACTTGTAAAAGCTGTAGCAGTTTTGCACTATCCCACAGCATCCTTTTTGGTGCTGTACCTATCCCTTTGCCTTTATCCATCAGTGTGAGTTTCGCAAATGTGTTTGGGACTGTCCAAAACAATGCAAACATAGCACATATTTGCACACCAATGTGTTCTATGGTAGGTAAGCGGCAGCAGATGTATGGCACTCAATTCCCGACCACTATTCTGAGTGACCTCCTGAAGCTAGCACAAGTAGGCAGTAGCTCTATCGTGATTGGCTGACGATTAAGCCCGCCCTTTTGGCCGCGGGAGCCGCGGCGACCGTAGACCCCTTGAACAGACCTCTTGGTTGAATGTCCATGTAGGTAGAACATCATGTTATGTTCCCACTCAGCTGTTCCAGTGGGTATCTATTACAGAGACATTTAAAGAAGCAATCACAAACTGATGGCTTATATGATGGATGGGTCATTTATGGAGTATGCACACCGTCTACGGGGCTGTTCCAGCGCCCTCACCCGGATTAGGTTGAGGCTCCATTTTCTCCGCCGGTCGTTTCCGCGCCTCAACTAAAATCGGTTGAGCCTCCACCAACCTCAACCGGTTGAGCATAACCTCCACCGCTCGGCGAGCGGTTGAGTTTGGTGAAGGAAAGCTAACGTTACGTGACGACAGTTCTGGCGCGCCAATAATAATTAGTGGTGCTCGTCGTCCATGCTGTTTACATTGGAAATCTCCACCGTCCGTTCCCGTGCTCCGCTCCACCGCGCCTCAACCGGCGGCACGAAAACCTCTTCCGGTTGAGGGCGCTGGAACAGCCCCTATGCTACCTGTAAACAGACCACTGTCGCCTGGTGCTGACCACTGTCGCCTGGACCACTGTCGCCTGGTGCTGACCACTGTCGTCTGGTACTGACCACTGTCGCCTGGTGCTGACCACTGTCGCCTGGTGCTGACAACTGTCGCCTGGTGTTGACCACTGTCGCCTGGTACTGACCACTGTCGCCTGGTGCTGATCACTGTCGCCTGGTGCTGACCACTGTCGCCCGGACCACTGTCGCCTGGTGCTGACCACTGTCGCCTGGTGCTGACCACTGTCGCTTGGTGCTGACCACTGTCGCCTGGTACTGATCACTGTCGCCTGTGCCACTGTCGCCTGGTGCTGACCACTGCCGCCTGATGCTGACCACTGTCGCCTGGTGCTGACCACTGTCGCCTGGTACTGATCACTGTCGCCTGTACCAATGTCGCCTGGTGATGACCACTGTCGCCTGGTGATGACCACTGTCGCCTGGTGATGACCACTGTCGCCTGGCGCTGGCCACTGTCATCTGGACCACTGTCGCCTGGCGCTGATCACTGTCGCCTGTACCACTGTCGCCTGGTGCTGACCACTGTCGCTGGCTACTGTCGCCTGGTGCTGACCACTGTCGCCTGTACCACTATCGCTTGGTGCTGACCACTGTCGCCTGGTGCTGACCACTGTCGCCTGGTGCTGACCACTGTCGCCTGGTGCTGATCACTGTCGCCTGTACCACTGTCGCCTGGTGCTGACCACTGTCGCCTGGCGCTGGCCACTGTCACCTGGACCACTGTCGCCTGGTGCTGACCACTGTCGCCTGGACCACTGTCGCCTGGTGCTGACCACAGTCGCCTGGTGCTGACCACTATCGCCTGGTGCTGACCACTGTCACCTGGACCACTGTCGCCTGGTGCTGACCACTGTCGCCTGGTGCTGACCACTGTCGCCTGGTGCTGACCACTGTCGCCTGGTGCTGACCACTGGCACCTAGACCACTGTCGCCTGGACCACTCTGACCCACGGAATGCTCACCTGACAGGCCAGGAGTCCCAGATATGGTTTAAGTGTTGAGTGTTTTTTTTTATAGATGTTGGTGTGCAAATTATTTTGTAGTTGATATTCTTTATTTTGTCACTGGGCAGAGGCTATACAATCAGCCAATCAGCTTGCATTTGGTGCTAGCAAGCGAACCGCCGGCCGCCGGTTGGCACTTCTCTAATGCCAGTCTGTCCTTACGCGACTACATTCAAATCTGATTGGCTGAGCCATTTTTTCATTCGCGTGACGTCAGGACTCTGAGAGAGATCTGTATAGTTTTGATAAAATTAATAATTTACGACCTGTCCTGAATCGGCACAATGTATGGCCATGTTTGACAATATACAAATAAATTGTATTTCAAAATATAATAAAATCGTGTTTGGAAACAAACGTTCCAAGGTGAACTATTTCCTTTAAGTTGCATCATTTCCCTGATGGTCTACACAGAGGAGAGCATGTTGGCAGGGCGACAAAGCAGCCAGTACAGTCCGACCAGAAGAGTCACGGGGCAGATCGGAGGAGCTCCTGGGCAAGTCAGAGGGGCTCCTGGCTAGACCGAGACGGTCCCTGGGCCGGTCGAAAGGGCCCTTGAACATGCCGGATGAGTTCCTACTTCCTAGCCAGACTGGAGGGGCCCCTGGGCAGGTCGGAGGGACCCCTGAGCATGTTGGCAGGGCGACAAAGCCGCCAGTGCAGTCCCTGGCCAGGTCGGAAGGACCTCTGAACAGGCCGAATGGGCCCCTTGACACACAAGATTCTTGGAAGGTCAGAGGAATCATT
Organism: Chirona hameri; assembly: GCA_036785665.1. Classification (NCBI taxonomy): domain Eukaryota; kingdom Metazoa; phylum Arthropoda; class Thecostraca; order Balanomorpha; family Balanidae; genus Chirona; species Chirona hameri. The sequence goes on along the minus strand of JAXIVJ010006679.1, from coordinate 49,340 downwards.
GGTCAGACCGGAAGGGCCCAACGCACGTCCCATCCCAGGTCCCAGATGATCCCAGAAGAAGATTAAATACAAAGAGGACTTACTCCACAAGGCAAATATTAAAATCGGACCTTTCGTGTATAATGTAACACCCTTCGTCAGCGATTAAGAGGCATTCGGTAACAGGTCATTACTCGTCTTTAAGACGAGCAATGGCATGTTACCGAATGCCTCTTAATCGCTGACGAAGGGTGTTACATTATACCAGCAAGCTCCGATTTTAATTTTTCATTGTAGAGTAAGCGCTCTTTGTACTTGATATATATCACCCACTCCACATCATGTCTTTTCGCGGATCCCAGATGAGTCCCTGAACAGGTCGGAAGGGCGTTCAAAAGGCCGGAGCAGCCCCTAGACGATCTGAAGGGACCCTGGGCCTTTCAACAGTAAGACTGCAGTTGTCCAGGGAATAAAACTTTAAAAAATGCGCCGCTTCGTGGCGCAATTTAACTACAAATTTAATTATATGCATGTTAGAAAACAAAAAACGGACCGTTTCTCGGCGCATTTATGTGCTATGTTGCTACTTTCCTATATAATTGGTCAAAATAGTTCACTTTAGCATTTTAACGCACTTTTAAACGCACAATAACATTTTTTTAGAGGTACACTGCATAAGCAATGCGACACATGCTGAGAATGCATATGCATAATGCAAGAAAGGCAGAAGACTCAAAATTTTCGCGCCGCGCAATTTGTTTAACCCTATTTGTAACAGGGCGGGGGCGGATTCCGCGCCCCCCCCCCCTCATGTTTTTCGCAGATATCTCCAGAACGGCTGGGAGCAGGCCCATGCAATTTTGGGACTTTTCATAGAATTGAATACCGCATTTGGAGTTAAAATTTTGAGTTCTTAACTTGAACAGAGGCGGTTCCAGGGCACAGTTTTGGGTGGGTTCGGAGGCGACATTTGGCGATAATACGGAAATGCGATCTTCACGGTTTCTTCCTAACTGCCTCAAGTATGAAGGAGTTACATCGGTTTACGGTGATTGCAAAAAGTGCAAATTAGTTGATGTTATTGAAATATCATACAAATTGCATGGCAGAGGCGGTTTCAGGGGCTTGAAAAGGGGGGGGGTCCAGGAAGTATTCAATGCTTGGCGGGAAGCCAATAGAGCGATGTAAGGGACATTTATAGCTATCAAGATGTAAAAGATAGCTTCTGCTTCCATTATTTGCATAATTTATTACATATAGAGTTTCAGGGGCGTGTTCAGGTACATGAAAAGGGGGTGACTGACATGGTGATGACGATATGCCAGCGATAACGGCGCAATAGACGTTTAGCTTATAATGATATATGCACATATGAGGCCAGAAAAGGGAATAAAGTCATTTTTTTGCAGAGGCGCGCACAGGTGTGGAAAAAGGGGGGTCATATTATTGCAAGGAAACTAAGAGGCATGGGCGTACAATGACATAGCATACTGCAGTTTTCCGATGAAACACGCACCACAGGCTACTCTACGAACGATTATAAGATAATAGGCGAGTCCAGGTAGGGTAAAAAGGGGGGTAAGCAATGTTAATTGAAGTTGTAAGTGAGATAGTCACTGTTGACTAGTTAGTATCATAATAGCGGATAATATACTTATCAAAAGGTCTTGCGCCGCCCCAGCTTGGATCCTGGATACGCCTATGATGAAGTACAACATGCAAAAAGGAACTATCTACGATAAGTAACATATTTATAGTGCTGGGTAGCAACTTGTCTGCGGTTAATATTTGTTTCCAATTTGACCTCTCTTTTTCACTAACCTGGTACCGCCTATGGCAAAAAAATATGATTTATAACTGTTTTGTCTAATGTCACAATCACATACCATTTCATTTATTAAAAAAAACATCAAAAAATGGTTTTATTACGCATTTACTTCACCCCCATATTGAGTGAGCTGCACACGCCTATGATTTTTGAATTTGCAAACGTCACCGTTATATATCAATTTCCAATTCAATCTTTATCGATTCCTATTGGTTGTGTTAAAATCGGTCAATAAACATGAAAGCTATGTTGGATCAAAAATACCACTAAAATTTGTCGTTTTTGCCCCCCTGTTGCCCCACTATCCAAAATTTAGATTTGTATTATTATTTAGAAATGTAGATCGTGTTGAGGGGAACCAAACACCGTTTCATTTTTGAAAATCGGACGGGTAGATCTCGAGATCTCCGGGGGGGGGGGGCGGAATCCCCCCCCCCCCTGTTACAAATAGGGGTAGCCAGGAGCCTGTTACAAATAGGGTTAAGGGTGCCAGGTCTTGAGCTTAAACAAAATATTCCAAGTTGGTATAGCTGATTCCAAATTCGTGTCGCTGATTCCAACGTTGATAGGGCAGTTTGCTAACTCCAGGTCCTAAAAGTTGGTATGGCCCATGTCATACCTGTCATACTGCATTTGCCATCCTTGTAACATGCTTTTTCATCCGTTTTGTTTGGACCTTTCAACGCTTGGGAAGGGTCCCTTTCAGCGCTCGGGAAGGGGCCCTTTTAGCGCTCGGGAAGGGGCCCTTTTAGCGCTCGGGAAGGGGCCCTTTTAGCGCTCGGGAAGGGGCCCTTTTAGCGCTCGGGAAGGGGCCCTTTCGAGACGTCACACTCCCCTGGACGAAATCCTGGCTACGTGCCTGGGGGGGGGGGGGGGGTAAACACCCCCTCCCCCCCCACCCCTGGCACGGCGCAGGTTATTATAATGAATCTAATGACAATTACTTTCTTTATATTAAGGTAGGGTAAATATCCAATCTTATTTGCATCCAGACATAGGATATTTGATGCTATCAGGATGTATAAAATACTGACACGCTAAGGCACCTGTAAATGATCAGTGGCCATGCTCTTTGTGACATGAGGGTTGTGTGGACTGTTGAGGACAGTAGTGAGTAGTGACCTTCAGCATTGACAAATCAGCAACAAGATTTAGGGGTATTACTAGCGCAGGCGTCACACAAGCTTCCATATGTAACCGCAGAAAACTCGGGACATTCTCAAGATGCCATTTCTCATCTCACTGCGGAGATTTCTGGATGATTTCCGATATTTCACTACATGCATGGGACAGAGGAACAGAGGCGTATTCAGGCAATGATGGAGGGGGCAGCAGCGCTCTCAGTGGTAAATGATGATGGAACAGAGGCGTCTGCAGGCAGCGATGGGGGGGGGGGCAGTACTACAGACACTACTATCAGAGGGTAATGATGTTGAAACAGAGGCGTCTGCAGGCAGCGATGGGGGCAGAGGCGTTCTCAGGGAGCAGTGATGGTGGAAACAATTGTAATAACATAATCAACCCTGACCTAACCTTTACAGCAATTACGGTTACAGTGACCCACATTTAGAACGCTCCACTTGCATTCGCTCGCTGCAGCCCTATCAGGGGTGACAGCCCTCAGGTAGGGCTGCAGGGCAGCGAGCGAAGCGTAAACGTGGGTCCCTGCGACCGTAATTGCTGTAAAGGTTAGGTCAGGTTTGATTATGTTATTACAATTGATTCCACCATCACTGCTCCCTGAGAACATCTCTGCCCCCATTGCTGCCTGAAGACGCCTCTGTTCCTCTGTCCCATGTATGTAGATAAATATCGGAAATCATCCGGCACTCTCTGCAGTCTGCAGTGAGAAATGGCATCTTGAGAATTTCCTTTAGTTTTCCGCAGTTACATATGGCAGCTTGTGTGATGCCTGCGCTAGTAACACCGATTTAGGTAGGTAGCTGTTGCCGATTGGTCAATGCTGAATGTCACTTCTGTTCTCACAGTCCACACTCCACACAACCCTCATGTTGCAAAGAACGCAGCTGATGCAATACATCAGCAACATCTGCACTCTGATAGCATGCAAATTGCAGTATTTGGACATGTCCAAGGTTATGGTCATGTAGCAAGTATTGTAACGCTGAAGATAGCTGACACTGTTGGAACTGCCAGTATGCAAAACGTGGCAAGTTATGGCGAGATCGTGTCGGGGCATGGTTGGCACCAACAAATCAAAATTGGGGCAGCTTTTAAAATTGAGGCAGCATTTGAAATAATGGGGCAGCTTTTGACATTTTGGGGCAGCAGTAACAATTTACTGATTCACACCCAGTATGCAAAATGTGGCAGGAACATCGACAAGATATTTGGGGCAGCCCAAATCCTTCCCCAAATGGGACAGCAAGCTGCCCCATTGGGGCTGGATTTTCCAGATAAAATTTCGTTTCTCGGTCAGCAAATACTGTTGACCAGGGGGGGGGGGGGGGGGTCTTCCTGATCATGTTTTATCTAGTGTGAATTGGTAAATTTAGTCTGCCTCTGTAGCTCAGTTGGGAGAGTGCCTGACTTCTGACCTCACCCGGTAGTAGCAGCCCGGTTTGAGTCGTTTCAGCGCTCGCTATTTGCCCGACTGGGATGGCCTGTGGCCGGTGGCAGCGGTCGCACTCAAGGTCAGGTGACGTCAGAAGGCGGGGCGGACCGTGTCCAGGTATGCCGGGCACGTAAAACTTTTGCTTCTAAATTCTGCCGGACGCCAGCAATTGCTTGATCGGGTGGTGGGGTCAGGGCCTCCGCAAAAGCTATGCTTAGCGCGGGGCCTGACCTCGGAAATCCAACCATTCAAAAACATTCAGACAAAAAATATTAACAAAAAAAAACAATGGTTACTTCTACCCAAAAAAGTCAGAAGCTGCCCAAAAATTTCAAATGCTGCCCCAAAATCTCAAAAGCTGCCCCTAAATTTGTCAAAGCCCTCCCAATTTTGATGTGTTGGTCCCAACCCTGCCCCGATGAGATCTTGTCAAAACAATTGCCACGTTTTGCATATTGGATTCACACTAGATCAAGATAAAACGAGATTCTGATTTCTGCTGACGACTGATATCCCCCCCCCCCCCGGGTCAACAGCATTTGGCTGAAAAGTGAATTTACACTAGATAAAACATGATTGTAGACAACCGACCCCCTCCCTGGTCAACAGTATTTGATGATGATCGCGGAGCAAAATTTGATCAGGAAAATCCTGCCCCAAATGGGGCAGGATTTGGGCTGCCCCAAATATCGTGTTGATGTTCCTGCCACGTTTTGGCTACTGGGTCGGTCGGAAGTGAGTCAAAATAGGGTTGTTGTTGTTGCTGGATTAGGGTAGTTCTGACGTCACAAATGTGAGTCAACATGTTACAGAGATAACAGCATCCCAGTGTGTTTGCTGTCAGCAAAGTAATTGTTACTCTTTTACAGAGTACTTGTTCTCCTTCTGAAGCTGGAGAATAATTGGTGGGGCAATTGGAGTAGGTCACACTGTGTTGTGGCATAGGGACCTACTCTAATTACATTTGTACTCCCAATAGTTGTACTCTTGTCAGTCTCTCAGATCGATATCTATTATCTCCAGAACTGTTCCACGCAGCGCCATTAAATTTGGCACAGCTATTGATACATCTCTTTTGAATCTTCTGACTAAATTTGATGTCAGGGTCATGTCAGGTCAGGTCACCAGGTCATGTTAAGTGACCCTACCTCAAAAACCAATCAGAACACTACCACAGACAGAGTTTTGGAACGATCGATTTGAAACTCATGATGTATGACAAGGTCATCAGGAACTACAATTCGTCTATCTCTATTTTTATTTTATTTTTAAATCAAGGACTAATGACAAAATCAGTCAGGGGAGGATTTGTGGGTTGTGGGGGGAGCAAATCCAGTGGCGTATTTCCAAAAAGTTGTTGAGTGGGGGAGGAGGAGGGGGGGTAGCGGACCGTCAGCCGTCAAGTTGTTGACCCAGGGTGGGGGGGAGGAGGGGGTTAGCAGACCGTCAGCCGTCAGCGATATATATTCTATTCCCCTGCCTCTACACTGTGGCTGTTGTGTTGCGATGTTACAATAAATTAATTGCTGATACTCTTTATCGATTGTGACGCTTTCAGCGCAAATAACCTGCGTGAAGGGCACAGTGGAGACTGGAGATTTGTTAGGTTTAGGTTTATATAGTGGGCTTTAGGTAGACTGGGTCTATTCAGGGTCCACATCATGGAAGTGGTCAGGACTAGTGTTTGTCGGTCAGCGCCTTTGTTTTTGCTGACAGTGTTTGCCTTGTGAGTTGGGTTTGTTCAAGGAAACTTTATAACTTTGTTTGGTTTGTTAACAGTTCAAGTTGGGACTTGGGTTTGTCTTTGCCTAAGCTTTTATTTTAATCCAGTGGCAGTGGGTGGATGGAGGTAATTGTGGTGTTGGCTACAATTCAGTCCAACTTTCCTAGCCAGAAGTCAACCTTCTATGAACAGGTTTTCTCTGCAACAAACTCTTTTATTAGTTAATAAAGAATAAATATTTATGAGTACAAAAAAAATCAATTTTTACCAGTCACAATTTGGGAGTACAAATTGTGTTGGTGTATATGGAACCAACAAATGTGAACTTTTCCAACACTGAGTGTGTAGAGTCAAAAAAAGGGTAAACAACTGGGTATTGGTAGGGCAGGTGTCACATGTCACACTTCTGTGCATGTAAAGCCTGGGCTACACTATGTGTGATTGTCAAAGAAATCATGTGCGTGTTCTCTGTGTTTGCAGAACTTCCTTGACGTCTGGGATCTGACAGTCAAGCAAACTACACAAGGAAAATGGATAAACCAATGCATTTTTTTAATTAATAAACCACTGCATAAATATCTAGCAGCTTCAACACAAGTTTCAACACTCACAATTTGCTCAAATGCTTCTTCATTCATCTTCCATGATACTCAGCACAAATTATTCCAGTTTAGGTCTAGTATAGACTACAATACACGAAAGCAAGCAAAATTATAAAAACCCAAACATGCAATCTCGGAAAACACGACATTTACTATCAACCAATGCATTTACTATCAGCTGAACTTGCTCTGTCACACAAATCCCGACAACACGGATAATACGCACATGATTTTCAGGAAATCACGCAGTGTAGCCTGGGCTTAACCCCGGACACGGGCGGTACTGTTGATCGATCCCTCTTAGTTATTACTGAATCCCTATAATATACCTACCAACCGATAGAAAATATCACACTTAGTAACTATGGATGTCTTCCCCAAGACATTTTGCACTATAAATAATTATAACTTCAATAATTAATACCCCGGACACGGGCGGTACTGTTGATCGATCCCTCTTAGTTATTACTGAATCCCTATAATATACCTACCAATCGATAGAAAATATCACACTTAGTAACTATGGATGTCTTCCCCAAGACATTTTGCACTATAAATAATTATAACTTCAATAATTAATACCTCGCCGCTTCCGTCGCCAACCCGCCTCGCCCGCCGCCAAACTTTGTTTACTCGCCAGCTGACGACGACCGACCTTGATACGATAAGTATGATGGCGTTCACAGCGGCTCATCTATGACGTCACAGAACTCACTAAACCCTATCACGCTCTCACTAAATATCCGTTCCAGGCGGAGCGCAGGACTTGTATTTGATACCCAAGGTCGGCCGTATACAGCGGCCGCCACCACGAGGTGACCTTGCACATCAATTACCGGCTCGCGAAATTATTCGGCGGCATTTTCATTCGTAAAATTAATTGTTCCAATGACGTCATGGACGATCCTTATTTTTCATGTGCATCTTCCTACGTAGATATGGCGACGATCGTGGTCATAGATATATATCTATTTTTTTTATTTTTTTTTAAAAAATAAATTTAGTCCGAATGTTTTGTATGGATGGATTTCCAAGGTCAGGACCCACGCTAAGCAGAGCTTGTTGCGCAGGTCCTGACCTCACCACCCGATCGCGCAATTCCTGTTGGCCAGCAGAATTTAGAGACGAAAGTTTTACGTGCCCGACATACCTGGACACGGTCCGCCCCGCTCACTGACGTCACCTGACCTTGGGTGCGACTGCTGCCACCGGCCGCAGGCCATCCCAGTCGGGAGCAAACAGCGAGCGCCGAAGCGACTCGAACCCGGGCTGCCACACCGGGATAGGTCAGAAGTCCAACGCTCTCCCACTGAGCTACAGGGGCGGACTATATATGACGCTTGAGCCACGAAGCTACGCGCCCTAACCCAACAACAACAACAACTATGATCGTGGTGGACGAACAGTCGAACATAACAAATACAGAATAGTGTCTTCAAAGGTGCATAGTGACCAAGGCTGTATAAACCCGGCCCCCTCCGAAATTAGTTGGCAGCACTATAGCTCTTGGGCGTGACTATCCTACTGGCCCATAGGGTTCACGTGTTAAATGACCCAACTTTGGGAAGCTTTATCTCGAGTTCTATTCAGCCGATTCGCCTGCAGCTAGTCTCCAAAGAAAGATCGTTCAAATATCTCGCGATGATTCCTCTACGATTTTTCACCTAACCCAGCCGAATTCTTAAGGCGTGAGGGGTAAAGATTTGACTGCACTCCGTGCCGGTCTGGCCAGTTTCTGGCGACGCTGGTGCGCCGGCGGCAATAGCTCAGTCGGTAGCGCATCAGACTACGGATGCGAGGGTGGTGGGTTCGAATCCCGCTCGGATAAGGGTGATTTAGCGCAGGAATAATGTTATATTATTTTTGATGGTCGATAACTATGTTTTTATCGACAAAATAAACTGTTTAAAATGTTTTGTCGAAATTAACTTGATTTAAACCATCTTCTCCGGCTTGAGATTTAGTAATTCCGCGATGATAACTTGTTAATACGTAATTGTCGTATTTATCCTTCTCGTTTGTCATTTCATATCGCGACCTGCTAGTGTGATAAGCTGTGAGTACTAAGTAGGAGCGTGTATGGGTGAATACAATATGAATATATTTGTGAAATACCTCTTTCCAGCTTTTACACTGATTGATAGACTTATTAAAACGTAAGTAAAGCAAAACATACACATTGATTACATATCATACTCGTTCGAAGATTGTTAAAACACATTTAACTGACAACTGGTTTTCCCGATACTTTCGAGCTTTTTCTTCGTTTCTCCGACTTCACATCCTGTCTTGTACGAAAACTGACAACCAAGCCATTGAAAGAAAAGTTACTCCAAAAAATCATTATTGAAAGCACTGTAACAGCAAAAATACAACAGCATTGGAGCTACAGTGGCACAATTGATGCAAAAGACAAGATGACGCACGTACGAGATAACTTGTTCCTACATGGATTACCAGAGACTGAAGCCCGATTCAAGAAGATCCCTCCACACAATTCAATGACGGATATCCAAGCAATGACGGATATCCAAGCAATGACGGATATCCAAGCAATGACGGATATCCAAGCAATGACGGATATCCAAGCAGCCCTCGCAACAAATGCAACAATGGATCTTAGATACCAGTGGATCCCTGGGTGAAATTAAGCGACAGATATCGGATTACACATGATACCGTGATAAGCATACCACAACATACAATCAGTGGTGAATCTAGGATCCCAGCAGATCTCACGACAATATGCAACTGAATATCTCGGATGCCATATCTTTGGGTTAAATCTAGCAACAAATTTCGAATCACACAGTATCCTGTTATACACACACCAGAACAACGAAAGTAACATGCATCTCAGGCCTCAGCAGACTTACGCTACAAAATAAAACAGCCCTCTGGATTCTGCCAGTACCTGAGAAGTCGACAACAAAACGACATGAACAAAACAAGAGAAAAACATAATATGAGTGAATAAGCACAACTGTCCAGTCTATTCACTACAGCCTATACACTAGTTTGCACTGTGCGTGGTGCCAGCACTTCCTCGCTCCTCACCGTGCCCGAAACTCGGCGCGTCGGGCCCTGTTGATGTTGCCCATCCTGATAAATGTCCGCACTCGGGCGAAGGAGGCGCGAATCTTGGGATGGACGTGTGGGAACTTGTCCTGGAGGACCACGACAAAGTCCTTGATGCCACGGACCTTCGGCTTAAGCCATCGGGCTCAAGAGCGTGGTGGGCACAGACAACCGCCTCCACCTCCTTGAAGGTGGCGTAGAATGTCTCCGTGGGCACCGTCAGGCCGCCGATACTGACGACCCTGGTCCACAGGGCCTGCAGAGGCACCGACTCGGCCGAGGCGGATAGTACACAGAGGGAGCGGTCGACGGGCCTCTTCCTCGCGATGTAGCCGGCGACGTAGGCCATGGCGCTCTCTGTCGCGTAACACCGGTGACCGTGTCCCGCGCGGCCGACGACGCAGCAGGGCGGCATGCTGCTGACTGGGACGCCTCCGCATGGTGAAGCAGGTCAGCCACATCCCTCAGGCCGTCCATGTCCTCCCCGTTATCGCCGTCTGTTTTCGATGTCGTCACCTCCTCCACCGGTCCGGTGAACTCCAGCAGGTCCGCCGTCAGTTCGGAGGTGACGGTTGCCTCCACCTCCAGCATCTGATCCAGCTGCTCCTCCAGATCACCAGTCTCCGACTCTGCCGCATGATCACCGTCTCTGCAGACGGGACTTACGCCTCGCTGCATGACGAACAGGAGGGTAAGCAGGCGAATCTTTGCCCTCGCTTCAGTCGGTGTGGGGTTCTGGTTGGAGCCTCCCGGGCCTCTCACCATGCCGAACAACCCTTCCAGCCTGTCCTGCGTGAGCCGGCGAGTCAGGACGAACACATCACCGAACTCTGCCTGGCGGTCCTTGAACAGGCCACGCACCGACCGGATGCTGATGAACATCCCTCTCTGGAACGGGTACATGCACCGTGCGGTACCGACACGCATCAGCGTGGCCTCCGTCACATCGGCTGAGATAGCCCTCTCTTGTTCATCGCTGCCTCTCCGTCTCCGCAGATATTTTGTGTCGCCTGGGTAGCTAGCGTTGAGGACATCCGTCGCTTCGTCCACGACACGAAGGAACCTCGCCTCCTCTTCTTTGCCCGCGATGTGCCGCTGCAAGACGCTGGCAGTCGAGGCGCTCAGGAGTTGGAGACACAGACCATGCCGGTGACCTATACAAAATATTAATTAGACACCAATAGAGATGTGAATGGATGGCAGCAGACGCTGAGTGGAGCCCAGAAGGAACTTGGTGACAAGTTATATATAATTTATTGGTCACTTCTAGGTCACGCCAATCTTGAGGTCATCACACTGCAGACTGGTTATTGAAAATTTATTTAACCTTTTTAGGAACGATTCAACCACGATTCATTTTGGAACATGAATGATTCAATCACCGCTCAATTCATGGATACACATTTGATAATTGCTTCTTTCCAATTCAAAGAATCAAAAACATATTTTAATCGATTCACGCTTGATTCAACATTTAAATGTATGTTGTATTTACGTCCAAGCAATACAAATGGAAACACACATAAATGATCATTAAAACATTGTTACAGCAATCATATCATACTCCTGCTAGCAAGTGCCAGCTCTGCTGCTGCGACAAAGTAGGTGCAGTACATTGGAGTACAAGTGCTTTGTCAGCAGGCACAAAAATTGGCACATGCGGCAGTGGCACAGTTGAAGGCGGGCTTGTAAACAAAGCAGAGCGCTTGTTCCGGCTTGAAAGCAGCAAACTCTGCCATGGCTATCACAATCACTTTGCTGTATGATAATCTTTTTGGTCTTTGTGCACATGCATTAGAATATGTCCTTTCAGCGGCAACCGCAAATCTGTGAAGCTCTTTGAAGCAGGATTCCAAGAAATGTTCAGAGCAATTCCTAGGGTCTTTAACCTCTTCCCTTGCTGCATCTCGTCGAAATAATTGCCACCAAAGATCGGCCACTTTGGGATCACGAGGAAGACGGTGGTAGCCACTAGCCAGTCCCAAAATGATAATAATTACCATTCTCCGTACTATTGGTACAGCCAGGCACAACACAGTAGGGCATAGCCGGGTAAAAAACGTGAATTGAAAATGGAAGAGATCAAGCTCTACCTGACAACTTAACAGTTAAAAACTTTACAGCGCCTTACATACCCACAGTCTACAGAAGCTAGCGACAAATATGAATAATCTACAATGCATTTGGATTGTTTCGTTTACTCTAAGAGTAAACAATCGTAATACCTGCGCGGCTTTCGCTCCTCAGTTAAGCTACCACATCTTTAGATGGAAAAAACTAGTACATAGTAGTGAATCTAGTACTTTCCTAGTAATATCCTAAATAAATCATACTAAAATCCGGTCCACCCGTCCTCTATCACCCTGGTATAAACCTAGGGACTAAATAGTGCAGTTTTGTAACTTCTAAAACGCCGGGACGTACAGTGCAGTGGAGAAGTTCTGCTCAGGCCAAGCTGGCAAAGTCCGATACTGGTAGTGCGCAACTTTGCCCCAGGGGGGCCTTGCCAACCTCCGTAACGTGTCCACCCCAGGGTAATAGAACAACGGGTATAACAGTAAGGAATTTAACGCCCAAATTAATGAGACCAGATATAATTTTTCTGGTAATTGTTTTGTCTATTATAAATTGACACTATTGTTTGATATCAATAACTTGTATTTCCATAGATTATATCTGTATTTAGTTAATTTAATTCCACCAAATATACGACGTAGTAGACGAAGTAGTGTATATTTCAATACCTGTAGTGCAACTGTAGTGTATTTGGAAGCGGTCACGAAAACTCAACTATAACGCGCGAAATACATTCGTTGTGCTTTTGTTTTGAGATATAAAAATACATCTACGTGTGAGAATAGTAGCGGAGTACCGGAGCCTGCTGCAGAGGTTGAAGGAGTCCAGGAAACCAGTCATTGTGACTGGCATCCTCCCTCGCTGTGGAGCCAGTGAGGAGTGGTACTCGAGAGCTCTGTCTGTGAACAGCTCAGTTCAGAACTTATGTTCAGCTATGGGGCTTAGTAATGTAGACTTATGGGATCAGTTCTATGACTGGCGTAGGTACTATATGAAGGATGGGCTTCACTTATCGGATGAGGGGGCAAGGGCTTTGGGAGATGCCTACAGAAGTGTCATTCAGGGAAACTAGGTAGGAGGGGGGGGGGGGGGGGGTTCGGGGACGCTAGTACTAGGGCATCAGGAAGTAAGCATTGGTAGAAGTTCATGTCAGAATAGGACAGTAGATCATAATTCCCTCAGAATTAGTAGTCAGCTCAAAGTATAAGATCATGTGTGTTGCTGAATGCCCAAAGTATTAGGTCTAAATTTGATGAGTTTGAGTGTTATGTTGCCCTTGAAAAGCCTGATATCATTTGTGTAACCGAGACATGGGTTAGTGAGGGGTATAATAGGGATAGGCTACAGGATTTCGAGTTACAAGGGTATAACATATTCTCATACTGCAGAGAATCATGGCAGGGGGGCAGAGTGTTTGTATATGTAAATAGCTTGTACTGCACTACTAGAGTTGATGATTCTAGTAAAGTAAAAGAAGTAGAATCAATCTGGCTTGACATTAAAATTGGTACAGGAAACAGAGGAAGGTTGAGGATAGGTGCATTTTACAGACCAGGGAATCTTCCAAGGAACTCCCAAGCTGAAACAGACCAAGATATTTGTGAGGAAATATGTAGGAACTTTCGGGCTCAGTGTCTTATTATGGGAGATTTTAACTTAAGAGGATACGAAAGTATAGCAGAGGAAACAAATGAGTGTAGGTTGTATAGGCAAATCTTTGAAGAGGAGCTTTTCATGCATCAGTTTGTAACAGAGCCAACCAGACATTGCTCCATTCTAGACCTTGTATTCTCAGACAGGTGATCTAGTTAGTGACATAAGTATTTGTGAAGGTCTAGGAACCAGTGATCACAATATGGTTAAATTCAATATCTCATCAGAAATGAGGCCCAAAGATAACCTTATTATGGTTCCAAACTTCAGCCGGGCTGATTTTGATGGTATTAGAAATGACCTCGCACAGATAAAATGGAACGTTGAGTTGGCAGGTTTAGATGCATGTGAGGCCTGGAATGTTTTCAAAGCTAGATTAAGCCAAATTCAGAATTGGCATATACCCCTCAGGCACAAACATAACAGAACCAAGGGCAAACCAGTTTGGCTTACCCCAGAAGTAAGGAGTGCTATACAAGCTAAAAGAAGTGCATTTGGCATTTTGAAGGGATCTTCACTAGATATAAATCAGAAGGCCTACCAGAATGCAAGAAATTCAGTTAAGAAAAAGGTCAGAGCAGCTAAAAGGGCAAAGGAACTTGATTTAGCTAGACATTGTAATGCAGATAGTAAGAAGTTCTTCAGTTTTTGTAAGTTCAGTACAGTTTCCAAAAATATAGGTCCATTTAAGGTAGATGATGTGTTAGTTAGCAAGGACAGTGAAATGGGTGAAGTGCTTAATGATCAGTTTCAATCTGTCTTTACTATCGAGGACCAGAGTAGTATTGCAGCACTTCAGCCTGAGCCAGAGACAGAGGAGACTATAGGAGAGCTAGGTGGCATAAGTAGTGAACTTGTTCTAGTATATCTAAAGAAAGTAAGGCCTAACAAGGCAGAAGGACCAAGAGAATCTGAAAGGGAGTTGTCGGTTCCATTAGCCATAATATTTTCTAAATCACTCGCAGATAGTAAAATTCCACTTGATTGGAAAAGAGCAAATGTTGTTCCTATTCATAAAAAGGGAGATAGAAGTAAAGAGGAAAACTATAGACCGGTTAGTCTGACCTCATTAGTCTGCAAGGTGCTTGAATCAATCATCAAAGATAAGATTGTTGAATTCTTGGAGCAAAATGAACTCATCAAGGATACACAGCATGGCTTTAGGAAGGGTCGTTCTTGTTTAACTAATCTTCTGAAGTTTTTGGATGTTGCAACAGATAGCTTTGATCAGGGTAAACAGCTAGATGTAGCTTTTCTTGATTTCAGTAAAGCATTTGACAAAGTCCCCCATACAAGACTGGGGTTGCAACTTAAAATTCATGGGATCAGGGGCAAGATTCTGGATTGGATAGAAACGTGGCTTTCAGGACGCCAGCAAAGGGTTATATTGAATGGGTGCCAATCACAATGGAAGGAGGTTCTCAGTGGGGTTCCACAGGGCTCAGTCCTGGGCCCATTGCTTTTTATAATATTTGTGAATGCAATTGAGAACAGTATAGACAGCAAAGTCTTGAAATTTGCAGACGATCTAAAAGTTGTCAGGATTATTAGAGGAAAACATGATTAGGATGTTTTTCAATCAGATCTGGACAAGCTAGTTGAGTGGTCTGAAGCATGGCAGATGAAATTCAATTTGAGTAAATGTAAGATTATGCACGCTGGACGGGTTAGCAGTAAACATAGGTATGAAATGGGTTGGCAGAAAATGGAGCAGATTGAAAAGGAAAGAGATTTAGGTGTTGTGGTAAACAATAGACTATCAGCGTCAGACCAGGTTGTAGAAGCTAGGAAAAAGGCACTTAGAATGCTAGGGGCCATTAACAGAAATGTTTCCTACAAGAGTGAAAAGGTAATAACAAAACTGTATTGTGCATACGTTAGACCACATTTGGAGTATTGTGTACAAGCCTGGTCTCCAACATATGAGAAAGATTGCTGGTTGTTAGAAAGAGTTAAAAAAGGGCAACAAAAATGGTTAATTGTCTTGGTAGTTTACCTTATGAAGATAGATTAAAGAAATTGGGTATGTTTTCACTTAGATATAGAAGGCTAAGAGGAGATCTAATTGAAGTCTTCAAATTTGTAAATAGTCAGCATTCTGGATATTTAAAGGGTATGTTTGAGTTCAATAGGGAAAATCGAGGTAGAGGTCATCAGCATAAACTCATTATGAAACAAAGTAGGACTAGGCTACGACAGTAATTTTTCAGTAGAAGGGTTGTAGCAGGGTGATAGAGGACGGGTGGAACGGATTTTAGTATGATTTATTTAGGATAATACTAGAAAAGTACTAGATTCACTACTATATACTAGTTTTTTTAGTTCCATCTAAAGATGTGGTAGCTTTACCGAGGAGCGAAAGCCGCGCAGGTATTACGAAAGCTCTTAGAGTAAATGAAATAATCGAAATGCATTGTAGATTATTCATATTTGTCGCTAGCTTCTGTAGATTAGGTACGTAAGGCGCTGTAAAGTTTTTAACTGTTAAGTTGTTGGGTAGAGCTTGATCTCTTCCATTTTCAATTCACTGTTTTTACCCGGCTATGCCCTACTGTGTTGTGCCTGGCTGTACCAATAGTTCGGAGAAGGGTAATTAAAATCATTTGGGGACTGGCTAGTGGCTACCACCGTCTTCCTCGTGATCCCAAAGTGGCCGATCTTTGGTGGCAATTAATTCGACGAGATGCAGCAAGGGAAGAGGTTAAAGACCCTAGGAATTGCTCTGAACATTTTTCGGAATCTTGCTTCAAAGAGCTTCACAGATTTGTCGCTGAAAGGACATATTCTAATGCATGTGCACAAAGGCCAAATTTTTCTTATCATACAGCAAAGTGATTGTGATAGCCATGGCAGTGTTTGCTGCTTTCAACCCGGAACAAGTGCTCTGCTTTGTTTACAAGCCCGCCTTCAGCTGTGCCACTTCCGCATGTGCCAATTTCTGTGCCTGCTGACAAAACACTTGTACTGCACCTACTTTGTTGCAGCAGCAGAGCTGGCACTTGTTAGTAGGAGTATGATGTCACCTGGTATGACATGGTAATGTGTCTGGCGTCATTAATCTTCCAGCGAATCAGGCTCTCTAACTTCGGCTGACAACAGCACAGTAGCCGATTTGGAACGGCTATGGTAATTGTTGCTCTCTATTGCCTTCATATGGTAAAGATTAATGTTACGCTTTATAATCTACATTTAGACGTGGTTGACATGCCTGCATCCATGGCTTAGAAAATCTGGGGTGTCATTGAGGTATATTTGCCTTGCCCTATCACTTACATTCATTCATTTGCCCTATCATTTACATATGCTTACATTCTTGTGTAACTTGTGTTTAAATTATTTAGCTGTTAAATCTGACATAACACATAGCAGGTAGCATTATGTTCTGTTATATGACTATTGATGATCTTCTTTGCACTGTGTCTGTGGTTCAAGTGTGAATTAATGACCTTGCCATCTCAAATTTCACTAGGGATAATCTATTTTTTTTCATCACAACTTAACATGCAGCAGTTATATTGTATGTGTCACATTTAACCTTTTGGTTATGTATACCTGTTATGAATAATTTGGGTTCTGGGTTACCCAGTAATATACTCTATCTATGCGCACATGATTCATACAAAATTATTATACTGCAGGATTCAAGGATGGTGCTTTTGTAATGAAGGAGAAGAGCCAGCAGCCGGTCAGGTGCCACCCAATCTGTTGGACATCAAGAAACTGATGCACAACAGTTCAGGTATGGCAATTTGAATAGTTACCTACTGTTAAAAGACTGGGCTGTCTATGGTGACATCCCCATATGACTATCTATCTTTTCCCTATAATATTACACATCATTTGATATATAATGTTATGTTTAGTAATTATAGAGGTGATCACCGTATAGCCATATTAAATATATTTAACAAGTATATTCAATATATTTATTTTGATAGAAAACTTCAATCATTTCATGAATTTCATTGAAAACCGGAGATGTGCTGTAAAATCGTGACAGTTCGAAAATGACGAATTAAAAAAACAAGATAATAAACAAACAACACAATATTATTATTATAGACGCACCTGTACTTTATGATGCATGAATGATATTTTGCAATATGATGCACAGGGAAATGGATGTATTTATATTTAAACATATGAGAATATTCGGGACAAAAAACATAATTGGCGTAAGTGAACATTATTGTATGTCTCCACTCTCCACCTAAATAAGCGGGATGACTGGGCATATCTATTTACCCTCATTAGGTTGCATATCGTCACCAACCTTTGGTTTAGCTATGCGTGCTCTAATGGGCGGTGCCCATATGGACCAACAGAGATGGGAACGTTGGAAAACGGGAGAAAGCGGCGGTCTGGTGACTTTTGCGGAAGGATTGAACATCGCTAGATTTGGCAACACCGTCAACATTCAAATTTCGATCTGGCAACATGGGGCGATATCGTCAGGGGATCGTACGAAAACTCCGATTTCGACAAATGCGGCGCGGTTGGGACTGGAAGAGTATATCGATAAGGATAGGCTATCGGGACATATTTCCTTTTTTCGTCATCTTTGGTGGCCCAAAATAAGCAAAAAGGAAGCTTTTGGTGGCCTAAAATGAACAAAAAGGAAGCTTTGGTCTCCTTTTGCTTTGGGAGTGTGGTGACTCGTGAGGGCGATGAAAATGGTCGAGATGGATCATGTTGCTGGTTGGGCATCGGCTGCAACGGCAGACTACCACATTCAGGCAGCCTATCACACCTGCAGAGAGGCTGGCATTGACTGTGAGGTGAGTAACCAACCTATCATTAATGAATTGATGTACAAGTTAAGGGACTCCATCAACTATGTAACACATTTTGTCAATTTTTCCCTCCGTTCGTTGTTTCCATTCATGGGTGGTCTGAAGCTATAATCAGTGATCCTGGTATAAGATACAATTTAAACAAATAACTAGATGTGGATTGCTATTAAGTGTGACAATATTTGTGGTTCTCTTTCTATGCAGGTACCTGGCAAGTGGCCAGAGCCAGCAGGATATAGCAAGGTCCTTCCGGGTTGGACGAGCCACACCAAGCAATATCATCAAGGTCTGTGCTGGCAACGAATGAGATGAAGCCGCCAACGCAGGAAGGCTGGCTGGCCATTGCTAAAGAGTTTGGGGAGAGGTGGCACTTCCACACCGCTTGGGTATGTAAACATGTTTCCTGCCCAGTGCCATGTTGTAACAAAGGTTGATTTTCACCCTGTTTATAAAGTCTTGGAATAGGTGTTGTAATTTTACATTGATAGCTGTACCTGGCTGGTGGCTGAGCAGTACGCTGAGCAGTACGGTGAGCTGTACGGCATACACTGAGCAGTACGCTGAACAGTATGCTGAGCTTTGCACTGAGCCGTACGCTGAGCTGTGTGCTGAGCTGTACAGTGAGCTGTATGCTGAGCCAACCTTGGAATTTTGGCCATTTTATGGACTTTTGGGGTAAAACAAATCATGAATCTCTTCATTTTTTGTTCTTGGAATTTAGCGTACACTGAGCAGTACGCTGAACAGTATGCTGAGCTTTGCGCTGAGCTGTATGCTGAGCCAACCTTGGAATTTTGGCCATTTTATGGACTTCTGGGGTAAAACAAATCATGAATCTCTTAATTTTTTGTTCTTGGAATTTAGCGTACACTGAGCATACACTGAGCGTACACTGAGAAGTACATTGAGCAGTACGCTGAACAGTATGCTGAGCTTTGCGCTGAGCTGTACAGTGAGCTGTATGCTGAGCCAACCTTGGAATTTTGGCCGTTTTATGGACTTTTGGGGTAAAACAAATCATGAATCTCTTCATTTTTTGTTCTTGGAATTTAGCGTACACTGAGCAGTCGCTGAACAGTATGCTGAGCTTTGCGCTGAGCTGTACAGTGAGCTGTATGCTGAGCCAACCTTGGAATTTTGGCCATTTTCTGGACTTTTGGGGTAAAACAAATAATGAATCTCTTCATTTTTGGTTCTTGGAATTTGCTCTTTTCACCTGATCTAACCAACATTGTAGCGAAAATAAAATTACATTTTCCTCAAGGATTTAATATCTATTACAAATCAGGAATGTTTACTTTCCAAGTACCAATCCAGTCTGATGGTACCAGTCCAGTGGTACCAATGACCAGTCTGATGTTTATAGCGCAGGTGTAGTAACATATTTCATACTATATCTAATAGCATTGTGCTGTATCTTGTTTCAGGTGCGATAGATGGCAGGCACATCAATGTCCACCGACTCGCTGTCCTACATCGGCCCGGACGACGTGGATGTCGAGCATGACGGCCAGTTGCGAAGAGGCGCGTGACGGTTGCAGTCGGAGGCAGCTGGTGCGCTCGGGTGCCCCCCGACAGCTCGGCTCCAACAACACTGCTCTGGACTCTATGGCGCTGAGGGATCGATTCGCGGATTAGTTATCGTCACCGGAGGGGGCAGTACCCTGGCAGGATCCCGTGGTCCGTCGCGGTGAGCTGGGCATTTCAGAGTGATGTCAAAAGTCGGAGTGACCTAGCTGGCGCTGAAGCTGCTGCCGTCCGTGGTCTTCTCAAATCGGGATGGGCGCTACGCCGTTGTGACTGTGCATGACTGTGCCGCCGGCGGCGGCGCGCGGTCGAGTACAGCGGCAGCGCTGAGGTCGGCTGCTGGTTCGACAGCGCTCGGCGCCCGCGGTGCCGCCACCGGCCGTCGGTGCAGCCAGCCTGCCGCGAGCAGGCCCGTCACGTGCTGAAGCTGGGACTTGCTGCTGATGGCTAGGACTGGTTTTGCTAATTGTTCGTACCTGAGTAGATGACGTTGAGTAGCGTCGAACGTTGCATTACGGCATGAATGCGTGAAATCGTGTTATCGTTTTGAAGACTCGGAGTTTGCTCGCTAACACAATACATGCGTTGATGTTATGGAAAAGTGTTTATTGAGCGTACAAACAGGGCACAGCACAACAACGATTAATGCACTGGATTATCAGTGAACGGAAAGACTCACTAACTGGGTATCTTGGCAGTAATAAGCTCGCATGAATAAGTCCTCCTGAATCTCGCACTCGCGCTGGGGCGCGCCTTGCGCCATTCATATTTGTGTGTTCCATTTCAATTTGGAGTTCATCCTGCTCTTCATCATCTGAAAACAAGTGGGTGGGAACTGGTGTAAGGTATTGAAATGCACATTAATTGGGGGGGGGGGGGGGGTGGGGGGTAACAGTTCGAAAATGGCAAATTGTTGATGAAAATGTAGCATGAAGTGAAAAGTGTGACCTGTTTTAATGAAGTTGCCTTGCAATATCAATATCAGACAGTGTATTGATTCGACACTGATTGGAT
Source organism: Chirona hameri (assembly GCA_036785665.1). NCBI lineage: Eukaryota > Metazoa > Arthropoda > Thecostraca > Balanomorpha > Balanidae > Chirona > Chirona hameri. Next base: position 28,492 of record JAXIVJ010006679.1, on the reverse strand, counting down.
CGATTGGAATCGTTCAATCAAAATTATTGATCCACGACCAGATCTTTTGATTTGTGAATCGTGATTGAATCAAACCCCGCATCAAATCAAGGCTGATTGAATCAAAATATTTAACGATTCTTAACAATACAAGTACACTGGTAAATTGTGCAAATACATGCAGTCCCAGTTGCTACATTTATTTATACTAAAATACTATTTCTGTAACAATGTTTTAATGATCATATATAGGAATGTTAATATTTGTATTGATTTGACATAAATTCACATCCTATATTTAAATGTTGAATCAAACGTGAATCGATTAAAATATTTGTTTTGATTCTTTGAATCGGAAGGAATCAATTCTCAAAATTGTATCTGTGAATCAAACAGTGATTGAATCATTCAAATTCCTAAATGAATCATGATCGAATCGTTCTAAAAAAGTTGAATCAATAACCAGTCTGAATTTATATCATTAACCTATAGGTAAATGATATTAAAATAATCAAATTGAGCCTGAGCCATTGGAATAGCATCAGGATTCTGATTCATCAGAAGCAAATGTTTGGCTTCAACCATATTCAAATTTGAATTAACCTTCAACATTCAAATCAAACTCAAATAACCAAATGTACCCACCTCGATTATGTAGAAGAAAATACAAACAGGAACTTCACTTCCAACAGCAGGACAGATGAAACCGACAATAACGGACAAGAAAGTTCAACATTGTCCAACTTCTGCGCACCTCTCCACGTTCTGCATACGCGAACAACATGGTGTGAGAACGTCACCAAACCGCACGAAAACGCCACCCCGAAAACGCGTCAAATCGCCGGTGCCCATATCCACCGCCAGAAGTCGTAAAGTGTCAGCTGACTGCGCTTCGGTTATCCGCCGCTCTCTCCCGTTTCCGCGCGTTTGCTCACGTTACGACATCTAGCGGTCCATATGGGCACCGCACATAAGACATAGATAACCTTGAAGAAAACTTAATTTCATGGTGAGGACGATTTAAACGAAAATAAAAAGGAATCGCTTGAAATGACCCATTGATGCCGATTCCATCGTTTTCTAAAAAAAAAATGATTGATTCCACCTGATTCCTATTACACTCAGATGTCAACGGAATCGAGTCCGAATCCAGTACAAACGGAATTGATTCCGGAATCGGATTCAATTCCACCGGAATGAAGCACAAGCCTAGCCTGTGATGCAGAATGGTTATTGATTCGACTGACTGAATCGATTTGAATCGTTGAATAAAAATTCCTTGAATAAAACCAAATTGATTCACCACTAGATCTTTTTATTTATGAATCGTGATTGAATCAAACCCCGCATGGAATCAAGGCTGATTGAATCAAAAGATTTAAAGACTCTTAACGATTCAAGTGCACATGGTAAATTGTGCAAATACAATGTAGTCCCAGCGGCTACATTCATTTATACTGAAATATGATTGCTGTAAAAAAAATGATCATTTATGTGTATGTTTCCATTTGTATTGCTTTGACGTAAATACAACATACATTTACATGTTGAATCAAGCGTGAATCGATTAAAATATGTTTTTGATTCTTTGAATTGGAAAGAAGCAATTATCAAATGTGTATCCATGAATCGAGCAGTGATTGAATCATTCAGGTTCCAAAATGAATCATGGTTGAATCGTTCCAAAAAAGGTTGAATCAATATTCAATAACCAGTCTGCAGTGTGATGACCTCAATATTGGCGTGACCTAAAAGTGACCAATAATTTCTATATAACTTGTCACAAGTTCCTTCTGTGCTCCACTGAGCGTCTGCTGCCATCCATTCACATTTCTATTGGTGTCTAATTATTATTTTTTATAGGTCACCGGCATGGTCCGTGTCTCCAACTCCTGAGCGCCTCGACTGCCAGCGTCTTGCAGCGGCACATCGCGGACAAAGAAGAGGAGGCGAGGTTCCTTCGTGTCGTGGACGAAGCGACGGATGTCCTCAACGCCAGCTACCCAGGCGACACAAAAGATCTGCGGAGACGGAGAGGCTACCGTGGCAGCGATGAACAAGAGAGGGCTATCTCCGCCGCTGTGACGGAGGCCACGCTGATGCGTGTCGGTACCGCACGGTGCATGTACCCGTTCCAGAGAGGGATGGTCATCAGCATCCGGTCGGTGCGTGGCCTGTTCAAGGACTTCCAGGCAGAGTTCGGCGATGTGTTCGTCCTGACTCGCCGGCTCACGCAGGACAGGCTGGAAGGGTTGTTCGGCATGGTGAGAGGCCCGGAAGGCTCCAACCAGAGCCCCACACCGACTGAAGCGAGGGCAAGGATTCGCCTGCTTACCCTCCTGTTCGTCATGCAGCGAGGCGTAAGTCCCGTCTGCAGAGACGGTGATTATGCGGCAGAGCCGGAGACTGGTGATCTGGAGGAACAGCTGCATCAGGTGCTGGAGGTGGAGGCAACCGGCACCTCCGAACTGACGGCAGACCTGCTGGAGTTCACCGGACCGGTGGAGGAGGTGACGACAGCGAAAACAGACGGCGATAACGGGGAGGACATGGACGACCTGAGGGATGTGGCTGACCTGCTTCACCAGGCGGAGGCGTCCCAGTCAGCAGCATGCCGCCCTGCTGCGTCGTCGGCCGCGCGGGACACGGCCACCGGTGTGTCCGCGACAGAGAGCGCCATGGCCTACGTCGCCGGCTACATCGCGAGGAAGAGGCCCGTCGACCGCCCCCTCTGTGTACCATCCGCCTCGGCCGAGTCGGTGCCTCTGCAGGCCCTGTGGACCAGGGTCGTCAGTATCGGCGGCCTGACGCGTCCCACGCGTCCATTCCAAGATTCGCGCCTCCTTCGCCCCTGTCCGGACATTTATCAGGATGGGCAACATCAACAGGGCCCGACGCGCCGAGTCTCGGGCACGGTGAGGAGCGAGGAAGTGCTGGCACCACGCACAGGGAAAACTAGTATATAGGCTGTAGTGAATAGACTGGACAATTGTGCTCATTCACTCATGTCATGTTTTTCTCTTGTTTTGTTCATGTCGTTTTGTTGTCAACTTCTCAGGTACTGGCAGAATCGAGAGGGCTGTTTTATGTTGTACTGTAAGTCTGCTGAGGTCTGAGGTACATGTTACTTCCGTTGTTCTGGTGTGTGTATAAGAGGATACTGTGTAATTCGAAATCTGTTGCTAGATTTAACCCAAAGATATGGCATCCGAGATATTCAGTTGCATATTGCCGTGAGATCTGATGGGATCCTAGATCCACCACTGATTGTATGTTGTGGTATGCTTATCACGGTATCATGTGTAATCCGATATCTGTCGCTTAATTTCACCTGGAGATCCACTGGTATCTAAGATCCAGTGTTGCATTTGTTGTGAGGGCTGATTGGATATCCGTCATTGCTTGGATATCCGTCAGTTAGTTGTGTGAAGGGATCTTCTTGAATCGGGCTTCAGTCTCTGGTAATCCATGTAGGAACAAGTTATCTCGTACGTGCGTCATCTTGTCTTTTGCATCAATTGTGCCACTGTAGCTCCTACAATGCTGGTGTATTATTGCTGCTACAGTGCTTTCAATAATGATTTATTGGAGTAACTTCTTTCGATGGCTTGGTTGTCAGTTTTCGTTAAAAAAAACAGGATGTGAAGTCGGAGAAACGAAGAAAAAGCTCGAAAGTATCGGGAAAACCAGTTGTCAGTTAAATGTTTTTTTAACGATCTTCGAACGAGTATGATATGTAATCAATGTGTATGTTTTACTTTACTTACGTTTTAATAAGTCCATCAATCAGTGTAAAAGCTGGAAAGAGGTATTTCACAAATATATTCTTATTGTATTCACTCATAAACGCTACTACTTAGTACTCACAGCTTGTCACACTAGCAGGTCGCGATATGAAATGACAAACGAGAAGGATAAATACGACAATTACCTATTAACAAGTTATCATCGCGGAATTACTAAATATTAAGCCGGAGAAGATGGTTTAAATCAAGTTAATTTCGACAAAACATTTTAAACAGTTTATTTTGTCGATAAAAACATAGTTATCAACCATCAAAAATAATATAACATCATTCCTGCGCTAAATCACCCTTACCCGAGCGGGATTCGAACCCATCACCCTCTCATCCGTAGTCCAATGCGCTACCGACTGAGCTATTACCGCCGGCGCACCGGCGCCGCCAGAAACTGGCCAGACCGGCACGGAGTGCAGTCAAATCTTTACCCCTCACGCCCTAAGAATTCGGCTGGGTTAGGTGAAAAATGGTAGAGGAATCGTCGCGAGATATTTGAACGTTCTTTCTTTGAAGATTAACTGCAGGCGAATCGGGTGAATAGAACTCGAGATACAGCTTCCCAAAGTTGGGTCATTTAACACGTGAACCCTATGGGCTAGTAGGAAAGTCACGCCCAAGAGCTATAGTGCTGCCAACTAACTTCGGAGGGGGCCGGGGTTGTTTGACATTGGAATATGCTACCAGGGGATGTCGCTGATGCAGTGACACTTGCTTCCTTCAAAATTAGATTAGATAAATACTTTACAGAGAAGAGATTAGTTCATAAATACTCGTGGGATTAGCCTTCTTTTATGCAGGTAGAGTAAGGTGATTTGAAGGGGCGAGACTGTTGGAGGGGGGGGGGGGGTGTAACCTCGGATGGGCCCAAGAGGCTCTTTGTTGCACTTTTCTTTTATGTCTTTACATCACGTGGCGGAGTGAGGACGTGTCGACACCAGTGTAGCGAAGGAAGATTTGAAGCGAGTTGGATAGATGCAGGGGGGTCCGCTCCGCCTATTTAACATGGGGGAAAAAGGGCGACAAATATTAGCAACGTCCGCAGCTTGGTCTTGTTCACGCACCTGCTCATGAGCCAGGTTTTGCTGCCAACAGCTTTTTGGCCAATCAGCGTCTGACACTCTCCACGCTCATTGGTCGACGGCTGATGACGAGGATGAGGGTCCGAATAGCCGAACATCCTTTGCTTACGTAACGTTAATTGCATGGCGCCGTGCGGAGGGCATGGGTGTCTAGGAGCTTCTCGAGGATTTTTCCTAGTTTGAGAAAACGTTGAGTTATACAAATGTATATGTGAAAGGTCAATTAGTTCTGATGCGATGTAACGCGACGTATTTACTATTTAGAGACCGCACGGGGCGGCAGAGCTCCTGCCACGTACAGCGCCCCATGGCGCGTGCGTTGCCAGGCAACTAGAGTTGCAGAATTCTGGTCCCAGCGTCCCAGCGCTGGGACCAGACCTGGTCACGGCCGTGACTGAAGCTGTGACTGGCAAGGCCAGCGCCATAGTTAGCATTGCAGCGCCGTGACTAAACCTGTGACTTGCCAACTCATGCCGTGGCCGTGACTGGGCTGTGACCAAAGATCTCGGATTTTCTGCACTGGTCTCCACAGGCAAAAACACATTGCGTCTCGCCGCGGCACCCACTAGCGGATCCAGGGGGAGGGGGGGGAGGGTATGGCGGCCATGCCCCTCCCCCCGACAAACTTCTAGACAAACCTGAAATCGGCGCAAAATTGACACATTTCCTGATATATAACAAAATCCAAGTAACTTTTACTAAGGAAAGTTGGTTTTAAATCAGCTATCAATGCATAAGCAAGCGAAATACGATGAGTTTTCAGAATTGTGTGAGACTTTTTGGAATCCCCCCCCCCCCCGCCCCAACACCACCGTTCTGGATCCGCCAATGGCGGCGCCTGGTGGGCCGGCGTCGGCTGGAGACGCGGTGAGGGGGCGGGATGGTGTGGTGCGGAGACGCGGGCGGGAAGTGTCAATTGAGGGAGGACTTATCTAATCTGATTTCATAGAAAATCGTCAAAATAGATGAGAAGATCTATTTTGTGGGTAGGTCAAATAGATGGAATATCTATTTTGGTCAGGACGTATGCATGCCTTTTGCAAGACTGTAAGGTTATCATCAGCAACTTTGTATCAGTAAGCCTTAGTAGCAATATTGCCTTAGCATTATATGGGCCGCATGATTTAAGTCAGACTATTTGAGTTAGCTTATCATATGTGGCGCATGATTTAAATTCAGACTATTGGAGTGTTGTATGTCTGCAGTCTTGAGCCAAACGACGGTGAGCTTGTCGGTCTGCCATAGTGAGCCAAACGACGGATAACTTTGCCGGCCCAAAGCGAAATAGATACATCGTCAAGTTAGTGACAGATTTTATCTACTTGTAACAATCGGTGCAAATGGAAGATATCTAGGCTGACACACACACGGAGGATCGTGGCGTTGGAGTTAGGCGTACGGCGTCGGCCGGAATCGCCGGTCAGGATTGGCCGACCATACTTTACGAAACTCGAATTGGGGTCAGTGGAATTTGCCGACCCATAACTTTACAAACAAAATTGGGTTGCATTGCGATTTTCCCAAAGTCATCCAATACATCGCTTAATTTGTGGTATATAAACATCTTAAGTGTAACAATCGGCCGGTAAACGAAGGAACCAGGCGGGAAAAAAAACGGGGGGAGTACGCGGCCAGCCGGAATCACCGGGCAGCAAACTGTTCTGGCCCATAACTTAAAGGAAATAGTTCACCTTCAACATGGGTTTTGAACTGAAATAGCAGATGTGTAGCCTGTGTTGAGAAATCCTGATCTGGAACTTGTCTTGGCTGAAAAGACTCCAGCCGAAGATATTTGACTTTTTGGTGAAGGAATACGGCGCATATATGTTGTACCGTACCGTTTGAAAGTGCCAGCACTGCCATGGAGCATGCGCAGACCAATAACGCACACCATAAAATCAATAATTTACAACTTTCTGTCCTGAATTGGCGCGATGTGGGACCATTTTTAAAAAGAAAAAAAGAAACTGTATACAAATTTAATAAAATCGTGTTCTGAAAAAATGTCCGAAGGTGAACTATTTCCTTTAAAAACTTTGGGTCGGATTGCAATTTTCGCAACGGCACCCAATACAACGCTTAATTTGTGGTAGATAGACATCTTAAGTTTAAAAATCAGCCGACCAACAAAGGAACCAAGCGACATAAAAGCGGGAGGGTTCCACGCGTTAACCCTACGTAGGCGACCGGCCGGCCGGCCGCGAGACCCTCATACGCGTCACAGCAGCTGCGGGATCGTTGCAACTAAATTACGAGTTGTCGCCACTTTTTCGGCCGGAGCGGTCTACCTGGTTTACATAGCCTTGGATAGATGTTTGTTTTTTCTTGTTTCTTGGTTAACCCGCGAGTCACTGGGGGGGGGGGGTTAGCCCCCCCCCCCCCTTAGGAATATTAAGCATATCTCAATAACTAATGCAGATATCGACGCCAAACTTTCAGTACCTATCCGGGCATCATTTCCACACATTATAAGACAAAATTAAAAAAATCGTCAGAATTTATTTGAGATATAGTGAATTTAGTGACGTCACTAAACACGATTTTGACACCAAAATCGGCTAAATTTTGCCAGGCCCTACAAATGCACCATATGAAGCAAAATGCAATCGAAAAACGCTAAAAGGTAGAACATTGCAAGGGCTACAAACCGGCTATCTCGAAATTTCGAAACATTTGGGTTTTGACCCAAAAAACTTCAAAAAAATACTTTTTTTGAAAAAATGCTCACAAAATCAAATTTTTCAAAGATATTGAAAAAACCGGAATATATATCAGATAACAACATATGGGCAACTACCATACCAAATTTCAAAATTATATTATCTTTTTTTACTTTCATGACATAAAGTATGGGTAAATCATGACGTTAGATTTTGAAATTGCGTTTTTTGGATTTTATTGACCGGATACAGACAAATAAATGCCAGCACTGTTTTCTTTAGATAAATCTGATATAGAAACATTCCTTTTTTATTTCGATTTATCAATTTCAAATTTTGACCTTCAGTACCTGAACTTGACCTGAACTTGACACTAACTTCACGTAAATGAAGTCAGGTGGTAAAATGACTTCTACTATCGTATTCTACGCGTAAAAGCATCCATAAACCATGCGCTGCATGACTTTCGTAGATATCTTGTGTGTTGTAACCTTTTGTGACCTGACCTTGACCTTGCTCTTTTCCAACAATCTCACTTTAGCTCATGTGAGATATGTATCATACCTTTGACATCACTTTGGGTGATTATAGGCGTAATCGAAGGCCATGGATGGCAAGTATTGTCCATAAACTCAAATACCTCGATTTTGACGTTTGACTTGACCGTGACCTGACATATGACCTTAATTTGATTTTTTTAAGTTTGCGTTAGGCTTCTCTCATTGAGCGCTTTCGAATGCCGCCTTGCGCGTCCCGCTGCGATCATTGGTTCTGAAGATACCAGGGGGCTAACCCCCCCCCCCCCCCCCCAGTGAGTCGTGTTACAGAATATACCCCAGTGACTGCCGGGTTGAAGGAAATAGTTCACCTTCAACATTAGTTTTAAACTGAGATAGCTGTTTTGTAGCCCATGTTGGGAAACCCCTATCTGCAAGTTTCCTTGACTGAAAAAGACTCTCCAGCCGAAGATATTTGACTTTTTGGCGAAGGAATTCGGCGCATATATGATATACCGTACCGTCTGAAAGTGCCAGCACTGCCATGGAGCATGCGCAGACCACTAACGCACACCATAACATTAATGATTTACGACCTTCTGTCCTGAATTGGCGCGATGTAGGACCATTTTTGAAAAGAAAAAAAGAAACTGTATTCAAAAATATAATAAAATCGTGTTCTGAAAAAAATTCCGAAGGTGAACTATTTCCTTTAACTATGGACTAAGTTACTTATATACCCTCTGTTCTTCAAGAAACAAGAAAGTATGAATATATACTGAAAGATGGGGCCGAGTAGGGCCACCAAACGAGTTAGGGCTGAAGAAGTGATAGAAAACTTTTGGGAGAGTAATAATGAGACTGGAGCCTACTTGACCATTAAGCTGAAATCAGGTAGAACTATCAAAGGGCGGGGATGGCCCTGGGTGCAGCAGTGCATTAGAGGTATCTTGGGTGACCAGGGTAAGGTGGGAAAAGCCAACTTCCTGAGTGATGGGAACCTTCTTGTGAAACAAAAAATGAAAAACAAATTGAGCAGCTCCTCAAAGCCAAACAGTTTGGCAGTGAGGAGTGTGATGTAGAAAAAGACAAAAAACTGAACATGAGTAAGGGGACAATCCATGCATACAACCTGATCGAACTCAGTGAGAGTGAAATAGTGGGATGGTTCAGACTTGTCAATGATTCAATGTGAATCGAATACTTTTGATTGAATCATTCTTATTTCAAATGAATGACTCATTAATCGATTCACCTCATGCGCAAACCTGTTGTGAGTCACTGATTGAATCATTCATACAGATAAAATAGGCTGATTGAATCATTCTTTTTTGGTCGAACAGCATAAACTGTCCAAAAAATATGTCAGCGACCCAGCATTTATCTGTGCCCTGTGGACTTAATGGCCAATTATATGAGCTCTGTGTCCTGAGCTGTAGCCTGTAATTCATATATGCATGAAGAAAGCGAGGCTTTGTGTCCACTCCAGTGAGCACAAAGCCACTGTTCAATCAGTCCTAACTAGGTACATTCCTTGGTACTGGTAGGGTTAGGGGTAGGCACCTAAATGCTTAGAAAAGGTAACTAACTCATACTTTGATTCATAAACCACACAGTAAACGCACACATTTTTTCACACGTAAAATTATCAAAAGGTACCCACCTTTTCCTAATTTCTAGGCTATACCATATCAAAAACTAAATCATAAACAAATATTTGCATGATGTCCCAAATATCATTGTCGCATCGGCGCCGCTTTATTCCACATCATGCTTTATACAAAATAATACTTAATGGAAAATCAAAATAAATGTTATATTCGCTTAAAAAGGCGAAACGTAAAGTCATTAATTATTTTGGAACTTGGAATTTGCAATTATAATACATATTATAAATATCATTTTATAATCAAAATAAACAACACGCGTGTCAAATTGGTTCACATTCACATTCGGAAACACATTCGCGGACTATTTGGATTAGCTTCAAAATTGGAACACACACAGACCTAGTGATCATTCTGGTAAAATCTTAGAGTAGCACATTCAAAATCAAAGGAGTTAGAGCAGGTCAGATAGGTTTAAGGTCAAACAGCGGACTATTCCGATTTGCATGGAAATTAGCACACTGGTAGAACATAACCTTCTTATCACGCTCATGAAATCTTAGAGTCGCACATTCAAAATCAAAGGATTTAGAGCAGGTCATATGTTTAAGGTCAAACAGCAGACTATTCTGGTTTGCATGAAAAATGGCACACAGGCAGAGCATAGCCTCCTTATCACGCTTATAAAATCTTAGAGTCGCACATTCAAAATCAAAGGAGTTAGACAAAGGAGTCGACACTTCTCTTTAGCGTTGAGTGATTGAATCAAGATTGAATCATTCATTATGTTAATGTTGAGTGATTGAATCATGATTGAATCATTCATTATGGTAATGTTGAGTGATTGAATCATGATTGAATCATTCATTACGGTAATGTATAGTGATTGAATCATGATTGAATCATTCATTATGGTCCGTGAATCACTGTGAATCGATTCATGACAAATATGAATCATTGACAAGTCTGGGATGGTTTGGGGAATCTGGTGTAGTGGCAGCGAAAAGATTTACTAGGTGGGTAGGTGGTCACGCTGAAAACACTCCAACCATTCTATTAACTTTCAACAGGTCCTCTTGTCCAGCCCAACTGGACTTCAACTATGTGTCCTACCGAGTGCGCAAACACATCCCCACCCACCTGATCTGCTATAAGTGTGACAGGTTTGGGCATGCAGAAGCAGGGTGCAGGGGGAACCAGTGTGCCTGAATTGTGGAGGAAAAAAACATGATGGAGAGTGTGAACAGAAGTGTGTGAACTGTAAGCAGATTGGACATTCCTGTCGATCCAGAGAATGTCCGACGTGGCAAAAAGAGGACATTTGTGAGCTTAAAGGAAATAGTTCACCTTCAACATGGGTTTTGAACTGAAATAGCAGTTTTGTAGCCCGTGTTGAGAAATCCTTATCTGGAACTTGTATTGGCTGAAAAGACTCTCCAGCCGAAGATATTTGACTTTTTGGCGAAGGAATACGGCGCATATATGATGTACCGTACCGTCTGAAAGTGCCAGCACTGCCATGGAGCATGCGCAGACCAATAACGCACACCATAACATTAATAATTTACGACCTTCTGTCCTGAATTGGGGTGATGTAGGACCATTTTTGAAAATAAAAAAAAGAAACTGTATTAAAAAATATAATAAAATCGCGTTCTGAAAATTTCCCGAAGGTGAACTATTTCCTTTAAGGTAGAAAGAGATGTATCATATGCTCATGCCCGCAGCATTTATGAAAAATCCCACCAGACTCCAGTGCTCAGACAATATGCTGCAATGGTACGCTCCCAAGGGGAGAACCTCAGTCATGATGTAGGACTCTGAGATAGAGTAGACAAACTTGAAGAAAAAATGGACAAGATGATCAGCCTGCTGGACAAGATCCTGGCCCAGCAGTCAGTGACCCCCCAAGGACAAAACCCCAGTACTAACCACACAAGGACAGGGTGATGAAAGTGACATGGCAGAGGGTGAACCCATGCCTACTTGTACAACAACCAGTGAAATGAGACGGGCAGATGTGGATGACACTCCTCTTTCAGGAACGCCAGACGCCGAAAGCAACCAGAGTGCCAGTGAGCTGGCAGACAGTTATGACACAGACCAAAGTAGTAACACATGGGAGGTAGCTAGAAATGGAAGGGGGAAACAAGGAAAAGACAAAGAGAAAGGACAGACAGATGGACGCGACATTTCGCCATCCCCACTTATAGGAACAAAGCAGCCAAGGTTGGTGGAAAAAACAGTAGAAAAGAAAAAGAAAATGCCAAGTTTGACAAAAGGGGCGTATATCTGATGGAGACATGAAAATGCTGGCCTAGTAGACTAGGAATGAGGGGTTACAGGCCCTCTTTCAGCACATTAATATTATTTATAATGCTGTACCGGTGATTGATGAAATGTATTATGTGAATTACCTTGATTCCATAGTGAAAAGATGGTGAAAATTGTGCAATGGAACTCAAGAGGCATGATAGCAAGATGGGCCTCAATCAAACCCTTTCTTGCAGCGCAAGCCTGTGAAATTAACTGCATACAGGAAACTCACTTTCTACCTGCAGATATTTATGACTTTAACCTACCATGTTATACCCGATATGATGCATATGGAAGTAGTGAGAGGAGACAGGGTGGAGTGAGCATTTGTATTACTAACAAACTACCACACCATCAACTGCATGTCCAATCTTGTTTACAGGCTGTGGCATGCTCAGTACGGATCGGAAGTGTTTGTATGTCTGTATGCTCGCTATACCTACCCCCAACTGAAACCTTGAACTATGCTGACCTTGAAACACTTATAAATCAACTTCCAGAGCCCCTGCTCATCTGCACGGATGCAAACAGTCGGCACATGTTGTGGGGATCGGATCGTTGTGACCGAATTGGTATGCAGTGGGAACGCCTGATAAGAGTGTATGGACTATGTGTGTTAAATACTGGCAGTCCCACGAGGATGGATGATTATACTGGACTCTATTCCCATATTGACTTGACCTTGTCATCTAGCTCCATTGCCCAATATATGAACTGGACCACTGAGTTGGACCCACAGGAAAGTGATCACTTCCCGATTTATATCACTTATGACAAGGGAGAGCAGATTAATAATTACACAGACATCTTTTATGGATGGAATTTGAACAAAGCAAGGTGGACTGAATTTCTGGACAAATGTGTACTGAGATTTGATGACCAGCTGGGTGTTGAAAATTGCAAAGTTATGACAGAGATTATCGTCCAAGCTGCAACAGAGACGATCCCAAAGAAAACTGGCCGTTCTAAATATAGTTGTCCTTGGTGGACAAATGAATGCAAGGAGGCCATTGCGAACAGAAAAAGAATGTTAAACCGATTCCGGCGCAATAGGGGGACTCCTAATTTACTTATTGAATACAAGAGAGCGAAGGCTAAGGCCAGACAGGTTATTAGGCAGGCGAAGAAAGATTCGTGGCAAAAACTCCTTAACCTGTTCAATTCTAGAACACCAATGACACAACTATGGGAGATTATACGGAAGTTCACACGGAAGACTAGATTTAACAGGCCCCTGCCCGTCCTTATACTGAATGGTGTGATTATTGATGATACCCTCGAAGTTGGAGATGCACTGGGAAATTACTTTTCAGGTATTTCATCGCAGCAGAATTATACAGCATCCTTTCGAGACCGAGTTGGAATGATTTCAGATACCATGCCAGATTTTCAATCTGATAATCGAGAATGTTATAATGAACCCTTCGTTATGACTGAACTAACCGAATCGGTACAACGGTGTGGAAACACCTCCATTGGACCGGACATGGTACACTATGCATTCTTCAAACACATGGGAGAGACACAATTACAAGAAATCCTTAGTTTATTTAATTATTTATGGACAGAAGGGCGCTTCCCTGCTGAATGGTCACACTCCTTTATTATTCCATTATTGAAACCTGGCAAGCCGGCTTGCAAACCTCAGTCCTATAGACCCATTCAATTGACATCATGTTTTGGTAAAATCATGGAAAGAATGATAGCGAGAAGATTGGCATGGTATGTGGAAAAAGAGGAAATGATAACAAACTACCAATGCGCATTTAGAAAAGCTCGGAGTACCGTTGACCATGTCGTGAGACTGGAATCAGAGATACGAAGGGGATATTTGTATAACAAGTATACGTTAGCAGTGTTTCTGGATTTCAAAAGTGCATATAATTTGACATCCATCCCGGCTCTCCTTTCAAAAATGTATAACATGGGTTTTCGTGGCAGCTTGATGAGTTTTGTAAAGAATTATCTGACTGGAAGAACTTTCCAGGTGAAGTGTGGACAACTGTCAAACATTTTTCAACAGAAAAATGGCGTAGTGCAGGGAGGAGTCGTTTCACCGATTTTGTTTAACCTGATGATAAACGACATTTTCGACAATGTACCTGATGATTTCTCACATGCAATTTATGCAGATGACTGTGCAATTTGGGTCCAGGGAAGACGATTGACACCGCTTGTACAAACTATGCAGGGTGCACTGGACACATTGGTAGAGTGGGCAGATACCTGGGGCTTTACTTTTACTCCAGCGAAGTGCAGCGCTGTGATATTTCGACGGTACATGAATAGGCACGAAATGGGTAATCTTCCTCAACTAAAAATTAATGATGAACCTCTAACCTATGATGACAGTGTAAAATTCCTGGGGGTACATCTGGACTCCAGATTAAATATGAACAAGCATTTACAATATATCAGAGCCAGGGCACTGAAACGGATTCCACTTATGAAATGTCTAGCTGGACGTCAATGTGGTGCTGACCGAACCATCCTTATCCGAGTGTACACATCCCTAATAAGACCAATGCTTGACTATGCCTGCCAGATCCTAGATGGACCTGCAAATAAGGCCGTGGATTCCCTGGAAAGTATCCAGAATACCTGCCTACGACTAGCCACAGGTGCCCTTCGAACCTCCCCGATCATACCACTCCAGGTGGAGGCAAATGTTCCACCGATATACTTACGACGTTGGAAGTTGACCATCAGGTATTGTATGCGAGTGAACAGTGTAGCTAGTCATCCTTGTCTTCTGCTGATTGATGGAACTTTCGCCCTCCCCAATGTTGAAAGGGAGTATATGAAAAGGATTGCTGGCTTCCCCATTTGTGAAAGAATTAAGAGCATCTCTTCGAATCTGGCTTTTGATCTTCCACCGGACGTGACGCTTAAAACGAGCGCGTTCCCGGCATGGCAAATATCTAAATGTGACATCCGAAAGCTGATTAACCAAAAAAGGAGACGGTTGAGAGATATGATGTCCTTGAGGCATTTGATGCATTTAAGAATGAGCACCACGGGTATCATTACATCTATACGGACGGATCAAAGAGCGACGGGGTGTGGGATGCGCCTTCACTGAGATAAAAATTGACTCTCTTAAACTCTATGAGGGGGAGTTGCCCAAATTGACTCTCCAAAACTCCGTCTATTTTTTTTTTTTTTTTTACATTTAATTTTTTTTATTTTTTTTTAGTCCGAATGTTTTTGTATGGATGGATTTCCGAGGTCAGGACCCACGCTAAGCAGAGCTTGTTGCGCAGGTCCTGACCTCACCACCCGATCGCGCAATGCCTGTTGGCCGGCAGAATTTAGAGACGAAAGTTTTACGTGCCCGACATACCTGGACACGGTCCGCCCCGCTCACTGACGTCACCTGACCTTGAGTGCGACCGCTGCCACCGGCCGCAGGCCACCCCTGCCACCGGCCGCAGGCCACCCCAGTCAGGAGCAAATGGCGAGCGCCGAAGCGTCTCGAACCCGGGCTCCCACTACCGGGATAGGTCAGAAGTCCAGCGCTCTCCCACTGAGCTACAGGGGCGGACTCTGATAGGGGGAGTAACTCCATTGTTTACACCCAATAACGCTCCTTACAACACTCCCAGCTCTGATAACTCCCATGAAGAACTCCTTCTTGAACTCCTCTTTACCCTCTCTACTCCCCTCCAAAACTCTGCGTAACTCCTGTCACTACTCCACATAACTCCCCCTGCTACTCCCTTCTACACCCTTTTACTCCCATACAAAAGTACCCTGAACTCTATACGTCACTACTACGCTTCTCCCCCTCTTACACCCCCTGAATTTGGCCTGCGCGCGCATGGTCTAAATTTATTGCACTGAATCCACATGCAGCACACTCAGACACATTTCGACACACACAACAAAAACGTTCTTGGCAATACTCTTTATTGCAACACTGAAGGCCGATTTCTTCGCAAAAAAGAAACATTGACAAACGACGCGGGCCTCACCGCCGCCAGAAGCCTGCGCGGTGTGTCGGTCCCACCAGAGGAGCCTGCAAACAAAAATGTAATGGCTATGTTGCTATATTCATGTTACTTTGCTCCCTGACAAGCTGCATATAAAGCTGAGATAGCATGCATAAACCAACACACAAGATACCAAATAAATAACATAAATCACAGACATGCTTACCGTTGTCAACGCCGCGGCCTCACCCGAGGAAATGGGAAGTAAAATGGCGGCCGAACGCCTCAAATACTCCCCTGCAAAAACTCTATTATTCTCAAAAACACTCGAGAACTCCGGACAGAGTTGTTGTGAGAGTTTATTGTCGGATAGTTAAGAGTTTTCAGAGGGGAGTAGGACACCGAGGGAGAGTACCTCTGAGAGAGTTATGTCAACACCATCAGAAAAATTTCCCAAAACTCTGCGCGTCGCTCAAACACCCTTTGAACACGCTCGATAACTCTGTTTACTGGAGTAATAACAATACCATGTGATAGAGTTTATGGGTGTTTTCGGTGAGAGAGTGGTGTTATGCAGTGTAAATGCCTAGAGTTTTACGGTATTCCGAGGAGGGTAGAGTTGATTTTTTCTCTCAGTGTTTGTGCATGGGGAATTTAGCTACAAAACCAAATTAAAAAACAGTACTCAGTCTTTACGGCTGAATCTATCGCGATACTACAAGCCATTAATTATGTCAGAATAAATGTTATGCAGAAAAGTGTAATCTGTACAGATGCTATGTCTGTCCTCGCCATACAAACCGAGGAGAGTACTCATCCCCTTATCATTGAAATCAAGGATGCGCTGCATAGCTTCAAAGAGGACGCGACTTCGAATGCATTATTCTTTGGCTCCCTGGGCACTGTGGCATCTACGGAAATGAAAGAGCGGATGTACAGGCGAAACAGGCGATACAGATGCCAGAGGAACAGGAATACGAAGTTAGTCTCCAGGAATATTTACCCTCTTTACGTGCGGCGTGTTACGTTTTTTTTAACAACACTTGGTTAAATTACAACCGACCTACAAATCTTAAAGAAATTAAACGTACTGCTGGGAACTGGGAGACTCGGCCTTTTTCGGAACTCGGCAAACTAGTACACGACATATTAGACGGGAAGAAATTGTGTTATGTAGACTTCGATTAGGACATACAAGGATCACACACTCCTTCATTTTGGACCGTGAAGCCCGGCCTGAATGTAGTAATTGTGATTGTTATTTAACTGTGCGTCACCTACTGATTGACTGTCCTACATATGAAGAACCAAGACGACGACTAAGAGCCCTGTGTCAGCAACATGGGTTGCCGATGGATTTAGCTTCGCTTCTTGGTGACACCTGTCCTGATGCTACTGATGCTTTGATTAAGTTTTTGTATGAAAGTGAACTTTTCAAGAGAATTTAACTTGGCATCGTTACTTTTCTATATGTGGGTTATATTGTGCCTTTACTTAATGTCTCTCTGGGTTATAGATTGATGTATGTATGATGGATAATGTGCGTCGGTTGTGCTTCTCAGCAGGGGCGTCGACACGCGACAAAAACTGGTGCGACTTTTTGCTCGGGGGGGGGGGGGGGGGGGCGGCACCTAGCATGGGGGCGGCACCTGGCAAGGGGCGGCACCTGGCAAAGGGTGCATACACGTGCAAATTTGCATCTTTCCAGGTTTTTGTCAAGCGAAATTTCGATACCCTACCTGATCGTAAACAGCCGATCGTATCTTATCTTTTCTTCGTTAACATTTCGGTACGTAGGGTTTGCGTGACCGTAAGTTTAACTAGTCCGTCCAGCTCCAACTTCAAAGTAGGTATAATAAATCTTTTGGGGCATTCGTCCATTAAATTAGGTGCATTGTCGTCGCTGCCGCTGAATGAAGGTCATCCTGGCAATATGTTAAATCAAGCGCTGAAGGGAGTCAACTACACCATGTCAGTTGCCAGATACATTTTTTAGGTTTTCAGCGGAGCGCTCTGCCAACTGGGCTCATGAGTGGTCTTTGACGGGCTGTTCTGCAAACATTATTACGGTTTTAGAGCAGCCGTTCGCCGTTGTATCTATTTATAACTAATTATTTGCCTGTTGGATTGGATCTCGGTACAGTTTTTCCTAGAGATTCGTGCTTAAAATGCATGCCAATCTTATATTGTCACTTATACATCACTGCCACGCCGAACTACCGCCGTCTGACTTGTGAGTGAATCCTCTCCGAATACCTGAACGAACGCTGCTCCTTGAGTAACACCGTTCCAGGACTCCCGCTCTTCGGAACATTTCACCCTAGTGCTTTTTAGCCATCACCGAACACTCTCCTCCAAGTATCGTCCTCTGCCACGAACGCCTTCACCACCTTCTCCACGTCGACCTGGTCCAGCAGCGACTGATGGATGTGGCAGACAAGGAGATCTGAGAGACGCCTCTCACCCATGCTGTTCCGCAGCCACGTCTTCAATTTGCGAAGTTTGCTGAAGATCCGTTCAGCCTCAGCCGATGACACGGGGACGCACCGTAATATGTCCAACAGCTTAGCTGTTTCGGCATAAGGTTCTCCAGGATAGGGGGCGAGACGGCCACATGCTGCCCCGGTCCTGCTGAGGGGTGAGACGGCCGTACGCTGCCCCGGTCCGGCTGATGGGCGAGACGGCCGTTCGCTGCCCCGGTCCGGCTGAGGGGTGAGACGGCCATACCCTCCCTCAGTCCCGGTCCGGCTGAGGGAGGAAACGGGCATACGCTGCCCTGGTCTGGCTGAGGGGCGAGTCGGACATACGCTGCCCCGGCCCGGCTGAGGGGTGAGACGGCGGTACGCTGCTCTGGTCTGGCTGAGGGGTGAGATGGCATTTTGTATGTGGATTTTCATGTTATAAAGGTAGGCATGTACTTGTTAGCGGCGCGAACTTTTACGGTTTTGCCTGATAAAACCCAGAAATATAGGCGGTGTGCCTTGTTGAGGATAATAAGTTAAAAATTATATTCATTCAATTAAGCGTTACGACGAACCGATGACGATTACTATGGCTTCGTTATGACGATGACTACCGATGTGACGCCGCGAAGCGGCGTGAAAATTTTAGTTTTAGGTCCTGGAAAATGAAATGTTAGTATTGGAACCAGACCGTGAGGTGAGATGGCTTGGGGAGATGGTCCTGGCCTGTTTCCACTATTTCACCGAATCTTCGGTCCAGCGAATTGTGCACCGCTGGAGCAGCTTCCGGGTGCCGATATCCTCATCTTTGCGTTCGCGTGGCCTTTTTCGGAACTCGGCAAACTAGCTAAACATGTAGCCTGCTTGAAACTTAGAAGTAATATTTTATGAAGGGTATGGGCCCTGGGGCCAGCAATTACCGCCAAGGAGAGCCTCAGCTAGACACTTAATGAAATTATTTTTCCCATTTTCCAAATTTGTATAAACAATTGCGAAATTTGTGTCATGCCGCGAAGCGGCGCGAAATTTTCCAGTTTTTGACACTAGATAGTTGGATTTTTACTGCACTGCAAAGGAAATTTTTACGATACATTTGTATTTTTTCCCTTAAAAAGTGTGTGTGTGTGTGGAAGGGGGTCGACCCTCCCCCGCCTTCTAAAAGTGGGGGGAGTTTGCCCAGACCTCCCCCTGGGCAGGTCCCCCGACCCTCCCGTCGGCGACGCCCCTGGTTGACAAATATTGCAGCACACACTCTCCTGAGAGGATTTTTTTTAAATTGTTTTGCACTACCATCTCCCCTCCCCCCTGAATTCAAAAACGCATCAGACTTATCAAATAACCATTTTGAAACCCAAGAAAACATTGCACCAGGTGGGTCACAGTACAGCACATTACCGCTCATTATGACCGCGCCGACCACGGATAGCAGGCGCTCCAGCTATAGCAGGCGCTCCAGGCGACAGCTAGCAACCCCTGGGCAGGCTCGAGGGCCCCGTTCACAGACTCAATGGCCCCTTGGCAAGCTGAAAGGCCCCTAAGCAGACTCTAATAGCCCCTGGACAGGTTCGAGAGGCCCCTGAACAGAATCAATGGACCATTGGGAAAGCTCGAGAGGCCCCTGCACAGACTAATGGCCCCTAGGCAGGTTCGAGAGGCCCTTGCAAAGACTCAATGAGCCCCTGGGCAAGCTCGAGAGGCCCCTGGGCAAGTTCGAGAGGCCCCTGAACAGATTCAATGGGCGCCTGGGCAAGCTCGAGAGGCCTCTGGGCAGGTTCTAATGGCCCCTGGGCAGGTTCGAGAGGCCCCAAAACAGACTATAATGACCCCCTGGCCAGGCTCGAGAGGCCCCTGAACATACTCAATTGGCCCCTGGACAAATGGACATTCTCTAGAGGCCTCTGGGCATGTTTTTGGGGCCCCTGAGTGGGCTCAATGGGCCCCAGGGCATGCTCGAAAGGTCCCTGGGCATGTTTTTACGCCCTTGAGTGGGCTCAATGGGCCCATGGACATGTTAGAGAGGCCCCTGGACAGTTTTTGGGCCCCTCGGTGGGCTCAATGGGCCCCTGGACATGCCCAAGAGTCCCCCTGGGCCTGCTTCGAAAGCCATTCAGTGTCTCTGAGGGCCCTTGACATGCACCAGAGTGACCCTTGCCTAGTTTGAGGGCTCCTCTGTGACTTTTGGAAAGCCATTTAGCTAATGCAAATGGTATCTGGGCCAATCTCGGCGGGCCCCCTGTGACCCGTAAGGGGGGGGGGGGGAAATCATGGGTGGAGTTTCCTATTCAAATGGTGGGGGAACTGTCCCACCAACTTTGTGTTTTGTCCCACCAACTTTTGTCAGATTTGAAGGTTTCCTGGCGTTGAAATGGCCATTTTCACCTGAACCATTGCAAACAACCAGTCTATATGACATCTTGTCCCACCAACTTTTTTTTAAAAGCTCCACCCATGCTTTGTATTGGCTTTGAACTTAGATAGCCATTATATTTGGCCGTTATTGAAATGGCGAAAATACGAAGGTAATTTTCCCCAAAACTTAGCCGTTTTTAAGCAATTTTAATTCACATTTGCAAAATGGGGTCTAGGCTAGTGCCGCCGCTGATTGGCTGACAGACACTTTTTCACCGAATCCCACCTTGTCAGCCAATCAGCAGCGGTCTACAGCTCAATAATGACGTCATCATCCCAAATCGAAAACCTTAATTTGTATAGAGTTAAGCGACTTTTCGAGAGAGAAAAATATCACCATCGTTTTCAGCAGCACTTACTTAATATTTTCAACTACAACCAGCGTATATTTGACAACTTTCAGAAAGGTGAAACATTCCCTTTAAGAACTACTTAAGCCTGAGTCTGCACCAAAAAGACATCGATGGGCCATGGCCGCCATGATACGGCATCACCTTATCAGGATATAGGGACGGCAAATATTCGTTGCGGCACTTGGCTGAGGGGCGGCACCTGGCTGAAGGCGCCACACTAGGCTGAAGGGGGCGGCGTCTATCTGAGGGGTGGCACCTGGCTGAGGGGCGGCACCTGACTGAAGGGGCGGCACCTGGCTGAAGGGGCAGCACCTGGCTGAAAGGGCGGCACCTTGCTGAAGGAGAGGCACCTAGCTGAGGGGCGGCACCTAGCTGAAGGGGCGGCACCTTTCTGAAGGGGCGGCACCTGGCTGAAGTGGCGGCACCCGGCTGAAGGGGCAGCATCTTCCGAGGGGCGGCACCTGCTGAAGGGGAGGCACCTGGCTGAAGGGGTAGCATCTGTCTGAAGGGGCGGCACCCGGTTGAGGGGTCGGTATCTTTTTGAGGGGCAACACCTGGCTGAAGGGCGGATCTTTCTGAGGGGGCGGCACCTGGATAAAGGGGCGGCACCCGGTTGAGGGGTCGGCATCTTTGTAAGGGGCAACACCTGGCTGAAGGGCGGCATCTTTCTGAAGGGGCGGCACCTGGATGAAGGGTGGCACCCTTCTGAAGGGGCGGCACCTGGCTGAAGTGGCGGCACCCGGCTGGAGGGGCAGCATCTTCTGCGGAGCGGCACCTGCTGAAGGGGCGGCACCTGGCTGAAGGGGCGACACCCGGTTGAGGGGGCGGCATATTTTCGAGGGGCAACACCTGGCTGAAAGGCGGCATCTTTCTGAGCGGGCGGTACCTGGCTGAAGGGGCGGCACCTGACTTGGGTGGCGTCCGGTCAGTGGCGACACTTGGTATGTGACGGCGCCTCGTCGAGGGCGGCACCTAGACGGTGGCGGCACATTGGGACATCCAAAAAAGTGGTGCGACTATTCTGAATGGTCTGTTAGGCGTCGACGCCCCTGCTTCTCAGTGTATTAGTGTCTGAAGCGGTTATGGAGTGAGTTTTGTTTTATCGCAAAGGTATCTGATGTGACTTGTGGGAACATGTGTGTGTCTGTAGATGGGGAGAGTACGTGCACAGGTGTTTTCGAGTGTGTGTATCAGTGGAACAGTTGAACGATTGTTAAATTCTGGATGGAGGGTACAAGAATGGTGAAGGAATGCAGTATAAATGAGTATGATTGCTGAGCAATGGGTGATATATTGTTAGCAAGAGTGGTGAAGGAGTGAAGCATTACTGGTTATGTAGTTAAAACGTAGAGTTTAACCTTGTAAATTGAGTTAACCCCATCAAAAACGCTGGTAGATGCTTATATAACATTACTGTGGTTATTGTGTAGAATATGCCAAATCTGACCGTAGTAGAGCCTTTCCCTGGGGGGATTCCAGCGGGACACGGGAGAATGGAAACCATGACTCTGAGAGTGAAAGCCAGCCAAGCCAGCCAAGTGACATGTGGTTACCGGGAGGAGGCAACGTTATGCCTTGAGAAGCGAGCTATCAAGTTCAAAGTGCTAGAGCCCTCAGCGTGATTGGGAAATGTATGCCAGACGCATTGTGAATGTGACACTTGGAAACGCGCTGATGGATGATGTATGTATGATGGAGTGGGATTGTGTGTTTTGTGATGGATGTGATGTACTCCTTTCATTTATGTTTTCTCTAATGTTTATTCTCTTTTTTTAAGTAGATCAGTGTAGGTTGTCTTTACTCAACTAACAAGACTCTTGGCAAGGAACCCTCGGCCACTAGTCCTTGAATGATCAGTCCTAGCTACGCCCTTCCTTGTCCCTTTACACGCATAGTCTCCAACCCTAAGCAAGCAAGAAGACACGAAGAAACTGGACGCTCCGAGCCCAAGCGGCTATGCGCCCTACTCCAAAACAACAACAACTATAAAAATACATGATGAGCCATCCATGATCCTGCGGTAGGCATGTTGGTAGGTGGTCACCTACCTAAATCCTAAATAAAGTAGTTTGTGTGGATGTTGTGACTATTTCTTGTGAAACACATAATAACGAGATCATAGCTTGGATATTGTTAAATACTGCTGAATGTTTTGATTGAATGGCTTTCTTAGGCCAGGCCCAATGCTAGCAATGCTTCTGGTGCAAGCTCAGGCTCTGACCGTGCCATCCTATCGAAGTTCCAGGTCATTGATAGACTGAAGTGGCTAAGTTTTACATTTAAATTTCCTTATGTCTGGGGGTGGGCTGCGCTGCCCACCAGCTCCTCTTGATCTGACCTTGAATGTGGCTGCTGCCACCATGGCTTGGTGCATCAGCATGTTGATGTCATTTCTGCC
>JAXIVJ010006678.1:7500-62500 GCA_036785665.1 Chirona hameri | reverse complement strand
CACACACACACACACACACACACACACACACACACACACACACACACACACACACACACACACACACACACACACACACACACACACACACACACACACACACACACACACACACACACACACACACACACACACACACACACACACACACACACACACACACACACACACACACACACACACACACACACACACACACACACACACACACACACACCACACACACACACACACACACACACACACACACACACACACACACACACACACACACACACACACACACACACACACACACACACACACACACACACACACACACACACACACACACACACACACACACACACACACACACACACACACACACACACACACACACACACACACACACACACACACACACACACACACACACACACACACACACACACACACACACACACACACACACACACACACACACACACACACACACACACACACACACACCACACACACACACACACACACACACACACACACACACACACACACACACACACACACACACACACACACACACACACACACACACACACACACACCACACACACACACACACACACACACACACACACACACACACACACACACACACACACACACACACACACACACACACACACACACACACACACACACACACACACACACACACACACACACACACACACACACACACACACACACACACACACACACACACACACACACACACACACACACACACACACACACACACACACACACACACACACACACACACCACACCACACACACACACACACACCACACACACACACACACACACACACACACACACACACACACACACACACACACACACACACACACACACACACACACACACACACACACACACACACACACACACACACACACACACACACACACACACACACACACACACACACACACACACACACACACACACACACACACACACACACACACACACACACACACACACACACACACACACACACACACACACACACACACACACACACACACACACACACACACACACACACACACCACACACACACACACACACACACACACACACACACACACACACACACACACACACACACACACACACACACACACACACACACACACACACACACACACACACACACACACACACACACACACACACACACACACACACACACACACACACACACACACACACACACACACACACACACACACACACACACACACACACACACACACACACACACACACACACACACACACACACACACACACACACACACACACACACACACACACACACACACACACACACACACACACACACACACACACACACACACACACACACAC
Organism: Chirona hameri; assembly: GCA_036785665.1. Taxonomy (NCBI): domain Eukaryota; kingdom Metazoa; phylum Arthropoda; class Thecostraca; order Balanomorpha; family Balanidae; genus Chirona; species Chirona hameri. The sequence continues at coordinate 61,078 of JAXIVJ010006678.1, read as the reverse complement.
ACACACACACACACACACACACACACACACACACACACACACACACACACACACACACACACACACACACACACACACACACACACACACACACACACACACACACACCACACACACACACACACACACACACACACACACACACACACACACACACACACACACACACACACACCACACACACACACACACACACACACACACACACACACACACACACACACACACACACACACACACACACACACACACACACACACACACACACACACACACACACACACACACACACACACACACACACACACACACACACACACACACACACACACACACACACACACACACACACACACACACACACACACACACACACACACACACACACACACACACACACACACACACACACACACACACACACACACACACACACACACACACACACACACACACACACACACACACACACACACACACACACACACACACACACACACACACACACACACACACACACACACACACACACACACACACACACACACACACACACACACACACACACACACACACACACACACACACACACACACACACACACACACACACACACACACACACACACACACACACACACACACACACACACACACACACACACACACACACACACACACACACACACACACACACACACACACACACACACACACACACACACACACACACACACACACACACACACACACACACACACACACACACACACACACACACACACACACACACACACACACACACACACACACACACACACACACACACACACACACACACACACACACACACACACACACACACACACACACACACACACACACACACACACACACACACACACACACACACACACACACACACACACACACACACACACACACACACACACACACACACACACACACACACACACACACACACACACACACACACACACACACACACACACACACACACACACACACACACACACACACACACACACACACACACACACACACACACACACACACACACACACACACACACACACACACACACACACACACACACACACACACACACACACACACACACACACACACACACACACACACACACACACACACACACACACACACACACACACACACACACACACACACACACACACACACACACACACACACACACACACACACACACACACACACACACACACACACACACACACACACACACACACACACACACACACACACACACACACACACACACACACACACACACACACACACACACACACACACACACACACACACACACACACACACACACACACACACACACACACACACACACACACACACACACACACACACACACACACACACACACACACACACACACACACACACACACACACACACACACACACACACACACACACACACACACACACACACACACACACACACACACACACACACACACACACACACACACACACACACACACACACACACACACACACACACACACACACACACACACACACACACACACACACACACACACACACACACACACACACACACACACACACACACACACACACACACACACACACACACACACACACACACACACACACACACACACACACACACACACACACACACACACACACACACACACACACACACACACACACACACACACACACACACACACACACACACACACACACACACACACACACACACCACACACACACACACACACACACACACACACACACACACACACACACACACACACACACACACACACACACACACACACACACACACACACACACACACACACACACACACACACACACACACACACACACACACACACACACACACACACACACACACACACACACACACACACACACACACACACACACACACACACACACACACACACACACACACACACACACACACACACACACACACACACACACACACACACACACACACACACACACACACACACACACACACACACACACACACACACACACACACACACACACACACACACACACACACACACACACACACACACACACACACACACACACACACACACACACACACACACACACACACACACACACACACACACACACACACACACACACACACACACACACACACACACACACACACACACACACACACACACACACACACACACACACACACACACACACACACACACACACACACACACACACACACACACACACACACACACACACACACACACACACACACACACACACACACACACACACACACACACACACACACACACACACACACACACACACACACACACACACACACACACACACACACACACACACACACACACACACACACACACACACACACACACACACACACACACACACACATCTGGTATGATACGTTAACCCTATTACTGTCTGGGTAAAAATTATACGAATCGGTGTGGCACATTCGCCCCCCCCCGATCTCGGTTCCTATAAGAACTAGAATCACGAAATTTGGTTGGTCGGGACTCGGAAGGGCCCATGAGGAACTCCATTTCGTATTTGTGTGACTAGGTCAATAACGTCAAGGTCAAATCAGGTCAACTATGTCGAAATTTCCCATATTAGGACATCACTTCATACATCCGTCATTATCTTTGAAACTATATGATAGGTAGGAAGGAACCGGAAAACACGTTCGAAAGCACTTGAAAAGATCTTATGCTAAGGCACCCTCAGAATTGAGCACAAATCAATACCTGAGTTTACAGAGTTCACCAAAGTTCTAAAAGGGTATTTTTGGCCGAAGTATTTTATTGAGTAACTTTTTACCTAATGAAGTTAGGACAATCATTTTGACACCATCGTGGTGTTTCTCTCGTCAAGACGCTTCGAATCATATTACGTTTCATATGATTAGCTCAATTTCTAAATTTGACCTCAGGGCAAGGTCAAGGTCAAAGTCAATGTGACCAACATAGGTCGTATTACATTTGAGACGACGCTTTAATCGCTATGACGAGACAAGCACATAGGTACCGGTTTCACCTATCTTCATCCTCTCGAGAGTATTTATAAATAAGTTTTGATGACCTTGAATGACCTCGGGTGACCTCACATGGAGCTACTGATCAAAATTTCACCTTCCTCATCAATAATGCCCTAAATTGACATGATCCTGAAAGATTTAGGTTGATCTAATAGTATAAGAAGGATTTGAATTTTCCCCGTCTGACTTATAATGGGGGAGGTGACGCAGTTGACCTGACCTCGGGTCACCAAGTATTATGATATCGACTTAAAATTTCTCATGTGGCTTGAATGTTATGTAGTCTCTCGCATATATTTAATTTAAAAAGCTGTATACGAAATCAAGTAAAAAATAGCATTTCACAAAATGTCAATCAAAATTGTTATCCGATACCACCATTTGAAAGCTCATTCAATACTCTAATTGTGCCTTGTTTTGCTTGCATTTTGCTTTTCAAATAAACTACACGAGTGATTAGCCATGTCATGATTTTAGGTAAAGAAGCCCAAATATATCCTCCAAAAACCTGTCCTGGAGCCCCAAAATGCGACTTTTACACCATTCGATGCGCGAGGAATTGATAGGAAAAGTCGCCAAGTTTGGTGATCCTTGCTCCGTCTTTTAATGCACAGGACGCGAAAAACAACTTCCGGGGCCAATTCTACCCGAGCCCCCCCCCCCCCCCACCCCCACCCCCACCCCCACTTTTCAGGTGGTGAGTGGGGTGGCACGTATGTAGTGAATCATGCAAGCTACGCTGTATTCATTTTCTTCCCCTGCACGCCTTAATAAATGTGACACATCCACTTCTCCCGACAGGTTGTTGTTGTTGTTGTTGTGTCTTCTCGGGTCGGCCCTACGGCCCACCGTAGCCCAAGGGCTCTCGGTGAACCAGGTAGCCCCGGGCCAAGGCCGTCACGGCCCCGCCGTCTCGCAGCTGCTTCGGGTCTGGATGGATAGTCCCGAAGATGCGGAGACGAGCGCCCGCCAGGCAGGGGCACCTCAGCAGGACGTGCTCCGGCGTGTCAGGCTCCTCCCTGCACACCTGACAGAGCGCCGCCGGGCACGCGAGATCGCTGCACTGCTGGCAGCCCCGGGTCGGTTGACGGCCGATTCGGTGCAGATAACTCTGCGAGCGGGTCCAGTGACCCGCCCGCAGCTGGTGCACATTGACGGCGTCGTCTCGCTCGTCGGAGAGGACCGGTTTCGGGAGCCGGTCTCCCATGATCCGCTTGAACAGGCATTCCGGCCAGCGACATCGCCAGGCCAGAGAGGCGGCGCGGCCGACTGCCTTGGTGAGGCTGCGGACGTCCACAGGAACATCTTCCTGCGGAAGGCTGGAGGCCCCCTTGGCCAGCTCGTCCGCCCGTTCATTTCCGGGTAGTCCACAATGTGCCGGGACCCATTGTAGGAGCACCCGACTACCCCCCGCCACGGTTGCCAGGAGCAGGCGCCAGATCGTCGCCCCCAGCGTGGTCGTCTGCCCTCCGGCGCCGCTCGCGAGTGTGGAGAGGGCGGCCTGGGAGTCCGTGCATACGACCACCGGGCTCTCGCCCAGGTCGTCCCCCATCTGTTGCACCGCCTCCAGCGCCGCGCGTATCGCCACCAACTCGGCGCGCGTGCTGCTGCATACCACGCCGGCCGGCGCTTGGACCTCTTGTTCCGCACCGGACGGGAGGGCGATCAAGGCACCACCTCCCCCGGCCGTGACTCCGCCCTCCGCCGATCCGTCGCTCCAGATCCACACGGCATCCTCCGGCAGGGTTGCCAGGTGCTCCTCGGCAGCCGCCCGACGTACTTCGCCGGGGGCCGTCCTCCGGATGTCTGCGCCGATATCCAGCCGGATACTGACTCCGCTGCAGTCCAGCCACGGCGGAATAGTGGTATGCAGTCGCTCCTCCACGGGGACCCCGCTCACGCTCGGGCGGCTACCGCTCCGACGTCTCGCCACCCGGTGGTGGTCAGGAGGCGTCGCGGGACCACCGCCTCAGCGACCGCGCGGAGGGGGTCGTCCGTCTTCTGTGACGCCGCCGTTCCGGAGAGCCTCGCGGCCAACACTTCCCGGCGTGTCCGTACGGGGACCATGCCGGCCTCCGCCATGAGTGGGTTCCTCGGTGTGCTCACGGGGCAACCGGTCACGGCCCGCGCCACCGCGCGCATCTCCCGTTCGAGAAGCTCCACGTGCGACTCCGACGCCGCCGGGAGCCAGGCCGCGGCCGCGTACTCGAGCGCTCCGCGGACGTATCCGTTGGCGACTGTCCGCAGCTACGGCTCACGCAGCCCCCACGAGCGTCCGGTCAGCTTACGGAGCTGGGCCACACGCGGCTTCACCTTCTTGCGGAGGCGCACACAGTGTTCTCCGAAGTGGAGCTGTCTGTCAAAGGTCAAAGGTCCCGACAGGTCGCCAAGGTCGCCCGGTTCTGCTCGGCGCTCAAGGAACGACTGCAGTTTCGCGAGAGGGGCTGTGACAAGGGTGGAGCACAGAAAGGTACGGCAAACGGCGCCATAGGCGACAACATGGAGGACATCCGCTGTGGACCCGTGTGACAGAAGTTAAGCGTAAGCACGAGTATGTGACAGTCTGATAGGTTTTTGCACCTCTGGGCAGCTACAAGGAGCCAGCAGCCATCCTCCGAGGGGGCAAGTGGTATAGGTCCCATGTCACCCTGCACCCTCGGCAGAGACAAAACCAGAAGATTCAAGGCCTTCGAAGATTGGATAAAGGAGGCAGAGGCTAAGATGGAATATCTTCGCATCATAGATGGCAGCAGGAAAATTTCCTACATCAAGAGTCATGCAGGACCAGAACTCATGACATTTTGGGAGAAAGAGGCCCGGGTCAGATTCACACCCACGAGGGATGGCTCGGGAGTGACAGAGACCGCTGCACACACCTACGACGAGATCGTGCAGCTCTCCAAGGCTGAGCTATTGGCGCTAGTCAGCCGGGACAGGGCAGTGATTCACCTGCTCAGGATGGCGCAGGGAGACATGAGCGCCATGGAGTTTGTAGCAGCCGTGGAGGATCAATCTCAGCTCTGCCTGGCCGACACGCAGCCGATTATGGAGGAAGACCTGGTCAGAATGGCTCTGATCGGCGGTATGCGAGACAGGGCTCTGGCGGAGAAAGCACTGGCAGAAAACTACAGGCTTAAAACGACGATCTCCGTCATGAAGACGAGGGAGACGGGCAAAGTCAACGCAGTCACCATTAGGGGACTGGCAGCGGCCAGTGAAGTCAAACGACTCAAGACCAGAGATCGTCAGGAGGCAGATCTGGAGGAAGAGAACGAGACCATTGCACGACTGGAAGAGGATCTGGCTGTTATGAAGTTAAAACGACTTGGTCGATACAGCTCCAGAGGGGGCGCATGTGGTATCAGATGCCGCCACTGCAACCTACCCCACGACAGAGAAGAGGAGTGCTCCGCTAAAGGCAAGCGATGCTACGCTTGCGACGGGCGCGACTACTATGCCAGGACACCGGCGTGCCCAGACCGAAACCGAGGACCTCCAACCAGGTCAAGACGTGACGGCCCAGCTGGCGTCAAGAGGAACACAACCAGACGGCTGGAGGATACATCCAGCGAGTCCAAAGTGAGCGGAGACGAAGCAGTCATTCACAGAGTGATGAGTGACGAGAGAGCGTGGCCGGGAACGAAGCCTGGCGCCAAAGAACGATACTTGTTGAAGGTAACCACGAAGGAGAAGACCACGGACAAGAAAGGGAAACTCACCAAGCGAGTGGAAGTATGGGTAGGCGGCATACCAACCCTGCTGTATGCCGACACCGGCAGCAAATACACAATTATCAGCCCCGCCATGTACCATCGCCAGATGGGTGAGGTGGTGCCGGCCCGCTGCACGCTCAGGGCTTGGGGCGCCTCCAGCAACCTAGACGTCAAAGGGATGGTGAAGACAGAACTCGCAACACCCCGAGGGGCAAAGAGAACAACTTGGGTGTACATAGTGGTCGGCCACCGACCAGAGCTGCTAGGGGGCAAGGACGCGGAACGACTCGGCATCCTATCGTTCAACCCAACGACAGAGTCCCCACGGAGGAGGAACTAGGCCCCTCCAACCTGGACAAAAGCGAAGACGACAGACGACTTTCCTGACAGACGGAAATCGTCCTCAACAGAGGAGGAGAACCACCAAAGCCTGAATAAAATGAAGGAAAGGTGCATCCCCGACAAACTAAGGGCGGCAGGATTCAAGGTGGAGACTGGCAGATCCAAGACTGAGGCAGTCACACCAGGTGACAAAGAAGCAGCCATGAAGAGCGTAGCCCATTTCTACAACTCTGTGTTTCTCCCCGGGATCGGTTGCGTCAAAACCGAGCCCTTGAAGCTAGAGTTCGGAGAAGGCTTCAAGCCAACGCAGCCGCCGCACAGAGGCGTACCCTACCATCAGGAGAGGTTGTCCCAGCACCTGGACATGATGAGGAATGAGGAGGCAATTGAAGACGTCAACCTGAGAGAACCTCTGGATTGCGTTATGAACGTCGTCATCACAGACAAGAAAGAGAGTGGTCAGATTCGAATGAACATTGACGCAACACCCCTGAACAAGGGCATGAAGATGACCACGTGAGTACGGCTGCAGAGGTCCGACACGAGCTCGAGGGCGCGGCAGTATTCTCTGAATTGGACATGGGACACGGCTTTCATCAACTACCACTGCATCCCGACACTGCCAAGCAAGCCGTCTTCCAGGCCCATGAAGGCATCCCCCGGATGAAGCAACTGTTCTTCGGACCGCGATCCGCATCAGGGATCTTCCACCACGAGCTTTCCAAGTGCTTCAGTGGCCTCAAGGGCGTCACCACCATCCACGACAACATCCTCGTGTACGGTGCCACGGTGGACGAACACAATTGACACCCGGAAGCCTGCCTGCAGCGGGCTGAGGAGAAAGGTGTCAGACTCAAGTTGTCCAAAAGCACGTTCTGCAGCTCCGAAGTCACCTGGGTTGGCCGCATCTTCAGTGGCACAGGCGTGTCAGCTGATCCCAACAAGATCGTTGCCATAGTTGATGCCGGAAGACCCGAAACCGTAGAAGACGCCAGGAGCTTCCTGCAGGCCTGTGCGTACAACGCCAAGTTCGACTTTGATCACTCCAGCCACGCCACGTACCAGGAAGTAACGGCGCCCCTTCGAGAGATGCTCAAGGCGGGGGCGAGGTTCTCATGGACTGAAGAAAGATAGCACAGCTACCAGACCCTTATCAACATTCTGTCGGACAAGGCGACTCTTCGACCCTTTCGACGAGATAGGCCAACACACTTCATCTCAGACGCGTCCCACAAGGGAATCGCCGCCTCGGTGTACCAGGAGGAGGAGGACGGGACTCTGGTTCCAGTGCACGACGTGGACAGGACTCTGTCCGCCGCAGAACAAGCGTGACAGTCACAGATCGAGTGGGAATCGCTTGCCAAGTCCTGGGGCATGAGGCAGCTCCGCACCTACCTTGTGGGTAGCCACTTCACCAGTTGGGGCGACCACGCTCCGTTGGTACCGCTATACAACAACGCGGCGAGGCCGGCCAGCAGGCGGATAACCAAGCACAGGCAGCAGGTGCAAGACCTCTTCTTCACCGACAAGTTCCTAGCAGGCAAACAGAACCCCTGCGACTTCAAGAGTCGATTCCCCATGTCCCTCAGCGGCCTCTCACCTGCGGACAGGGAGAAGTTAGAGGTGGACGACAACGACTCCGTGCAGGTGATGCGCATCCTGGTGGCGGGCCTACCCCTGGCAATATCCATGGACAGGTTGAAGGAGGCGGCTGCTCGGGACGAGACGTACCAGATGCTGGTACAGGCGGTCACGTCCGGCTGCAGGCCACATCGGGATGAACAGTTCCTTCCCTACTTCAGGATCTGGCCGAAGCTCAGCGTCCTCGATGACCTAGTCATGAGAGGCGACAGGATCGTCATTCCGGATGCGGATATGGGTTGCGACGTCGGCATCAGCGCCAACGTGACCCTCATGGCCCAACTCCACCACCCACTGTGGTGGAGTTGGGCCATGAGGGTCACGTTGGCGCTGATTCAGCTAAGAGGCTACTCCGGAAGCGCCCCTGGTTTCCGGGCATGGCCTCCATGGTGAACGCCAGGACGCGCTCATGCCTCGCCTGCAGCGCAGCCACGAAGATGCCGCACAGGGATCCCCTGCGGTCTACGAAGGCGCCCGATCTGCCCTTCACTAGGGTGTCATCCGACCACTGGGGCCCCACACCATGTGGCCGATACATCCTGGTGGTGATCGATCTCCTCACCGCATACGCGGAGGTAGAACTAGTGAAGGGAACCTCCGCCGAGGACAACATCCTCGCACTGGACAACATCTTATCTCGCCACAACCCACCGGAGGTCCTGCTGACGGACTCGTGACCACCGTTCAACGCGTGACCAAGCCATCCGTTGCAGCGATACTTCAGTGCGATGGGTATCGAGCACAGGACTACCATCTCTGCAGAGGACCCAGAAGCCAATGGCGTATGCGGGGCCTTCATGAAGCACCTGAAAAAGGTCTGGCACACCAGCTACGCACAGCACAGAGACCCGATTCTGGACCACAATCGCCACCTGCGCAGCGTCAGGGCTACCCCGCACCCTACCACAGGCGCTATACCAGCTGAGCTGCTCTTCGGCCGAAAGTTCAGGACCATCATACCCGACCTCAGGCCCAATTCCCCCGCCAGGAGACCTGACATCCTACAGACCAGGAGGAACGACGAAGCCGAGAAGTACAAAATGAAGCTGTACAAAGACATGCCCACCTACGTCAAACCTCACACTATCCAGGTCGGTGATCAGGTCCTGCTGCGGCAAAAGTCCACCAAGCGCGACCCACCCTACGACCCCGAGCTATACACAGTGGTGAACGTTCATGGCACACAGATCGCCGGCGATCGGTCAGGTAGCACGAAAACGCGGGACAGCCAGTGATGGAAAAAGGTGGATATCAGTCACCCGCCGTTGCTCCATGGAGCAGCCGCATCGGTCGAGCAGGAAGAGGCAGACATCGATCTCCCAGGATCACCGGGGCCGAGCACCACACAGACCAGCCCTCAACATCCCGGTGGGCCCGATATCACCAACGCATCCCCGCTTCTGAGCCCGACGACGCCATCTCCCGAAAGACAGGAAGACCGGGCCGCACACCGCAAGCAGCTGAACGAGAACGACCAGGCCGCTACACCCGCTGGACGTCCTCAGAGGACTCGACGTACCCCAGACCGTTGAACTCCTCCGATATAAGACTCCGCACGAGGAAGTGAAGTGTCCATTAGGTGGGACACCTAACAGGTGTCTCAGTCGGTGTCTCGATCTTGTCTCCATCTCGTCGGTCTTTTGTTCTACTATCGTTTTCTGTTTGCATATTTCACTGTGCTTTCTGTTATTTGGAGCATATAACAGGTGTCTCGTTCTTCTATTTATGTTACGATTCGTTGATATTTGTATACTAACTGTGGTTTTGTAGCGTTGGGGAATGACAGGGGGGTCATAGGGGTAGAGAGAGTGGGAGGGTATGATAGGGAACAGGGAGCTGGGCCAGGTTCCGCTCCACTCTTGCGTGTGGAGGAGGGGTACGTTGAAGAGTGGGATAGCAGTGGAGGGATACATTGTAGGGTGAGGGGAATGGAGAAGAAGGTAGAAGGAGGGATAGAGGTAAAGGAGGGTAGGGGAAAGCAAGAAGAGAGGGTTTACAGGGAAAAGAAGAGAGAAAGAGAAACATCCACTCCTCCGGCTGTAGTGGAAAACTGCTGAAAAGAGATATGGGAGAAGAAGAGTGCATCCACTCCACCGGCTGCAATGGGAAGCTGCTGATCCCTCTTGTCCTCTTCGTCCGCTCGACCTTCGGTGACCTGCAATGACCTGTAGTGACCTGCAGTGTTCTGCAGTGGCCTGCAGTGACCTGCAGTGACCTGCAGTGACCTGCAGTGACCTGCAGTGACCTGTCTGGCTCGTAGGTCCGCTAGAAGTGAGGAGAGATGTAGAAACTGATGTAGAGATGTAGGTGTAGCATAGCGTAGATGTAGAGACAGATGTCTTGATGTAGGTATAGCGTAGCGTAGCAAGATCCCCTTCCGCGTACAAAACATCTGATGGTGGTAGATGCCTTTAAATTTTGAGAGATGATCATCCTGGTCCATCGTATAGGCTGGTTCACCGACATGCCATTTCACTGCTCGAGGACGGGAGGCAGGGTCTCGCCCATGAGGGTGAGGACGATACAACGGGAAGGTGTAGGATTAGCGTCGGGTGTGACGCCCTGGTGACCATTGCTAACCTTCGTGATTCAGATCTTTCTTTAAAATCTTCAGTCGATTCGTAAGTTAGGCCATCCGTCCAGTTATCCATCCCCATTTAACACCTGCTTAACTCCAAAACCTAATCGCCCACTTGTCGTATGCCAGCGCTGCTACGTTTTACTTACCTTCGAGTAATGATCCGTCCGGCTGTCCTGACTGAGTTCGTACGACTCCTACTGGGCCTTAACCTAAGAGTTATCCTTCCTCATCCTTACTGCCACTCTCTCAGCTACAGACATTCCGCTTTCATTCGCCGCATAATTATTTGTGCGCCCCCAAAATTCCCTCCCAGTAGTGCCGGGTGCCAACTGGATGATTCTCTCCCGGGTAGGATAAATGTCCTCCTCAATACATCCTCTTAGCACTCCGCTTAACGACCGCATTGCTGCGTGGGACACCCATAATATATGTTTTTAACGCAAACAATTCGGTTCCTACTTTACAAAGGGAGCTAGTTTATCCATAGGACTTATATGAAACACCGACTACGCTTTACTGCTTGTCTTATCCTCTCTGTCCGGGAGAGGCCCCTATACCTACTGTCCGGGCCTCCGACCTGGGCTCCGCCGGACCTGGGTCCTCTATCCAAGGCTACCACCTTGGGCTCCGCTGGACCTCTGACCTCCATCCGGGCCACGACCTGGGCTCCGCCGGACCAACTTTCTAAGTTAACATCGACCGGCATCGACGGCGAGCTACGCGGATGTCCTTGCCTATATACCGACTGCGGGCGCCCGGGAATCTCTAGAGGAGATCTTCCCGTCTAACCTAGAGTGACTTCTGAGGCACGTCTGTCCTCCTCCTCCCTCTTATCCTTCCTCCCTCGCCCTCCTTTTTCTACGCCAACCTATCATCCTCTGGCATTTGGCACCCGCAGTCTCGGACTTACTAATTGTAACCTCCCTGTGATATGCGGCCAGCCGATATCACTCGGTCTGGGCATAATTTTCCACGAGCACTTTCATTTACATTTTTCGCCACGCTGATAGATTTTCGATACAAGGATCGGGCACACAAGCCGTCATGCCTCTTCTCCAAGCTCCGATACTATTAAATCTCTGTCCTATCCTGTCCTGACCCACTGTTGCAGGGATCACACCTTCCTGTCCTGTCCCACTGTTGCGGGGATCACACCTCCCTGTCCTGTCCTGTCCTGACCCACTGTTGCAGGGATCACACCTCCCTGTCCTGTCCTGTCCCACTGTTGCAGGGATCACATCTCCCTGTCCTGTCCTGACCCACTGTTGCAGGGATCACACCTCCCTGTCCTGTCCCACTGTTGCAGGAATCACACCTCCCTGTCCTGTCCTATCCCACTGTTGCAGGGATCACACCTCCCTGTCCTGTCCCACTGTTGCAGAGATCACACTTCCCTGTCCTGTCCTGTCCTGACCCACTGTTGCAGGGATCAAATATCCGTGTGTCCTATCCTGTCCCACTGTTGCAGGGATCAAATATCCATGTGTCCTGTCCTGTCCCACTGTTGCAGGGATCAAACCTCCCAGCACTATCCTGACCCATTGTTGCAGGGATCACACCTCCCTGGCCTGTCCTGGCCCACTGTTGCAGGGACCACACCTCCCAGTCCTGCCCACTGCTGCAGGGATCACATATCCATGTCCTGTCCTTTCCCACTGTTGCAGGGATCAAACCTACCTGTCCTGTCCTGACCCACTGTTGCAGGAATGATACCTCCCTGTCCTGTCCATGTCCTGTCCTGATCCACTGTAATACTTCTCCTGAATGAGCCGGCCCCTTTGTTCTATGAGTGTCTAATGTAAGTAATGTAGTGCTGTTGAACTACTCCCTCCCCTGCGAGCACCGTCGTTACTCTAATTCCTTTGACATCTAAAGTAATTGTGAACCTAGGCCAGCAAATGAACCAAAATGAACGGTTATTTTAATCTAAGAGTATTAACATTGTGTGCCTACCGTGATCACTCGTTCGTACCCCTCATGCCTGCATGCCAGTCTGGAAAGCGCTGGGCTCGTTATCAGAACGCCCTAGCCCCAGTCTCGTGTAGTCTATTCATCAATCGGCTCAGTTCAGTACCCACTTTCGTACACCTCTCCAATTCTAAGATACCAACGTTTATTCGCGATTGAATAGATGGTACGACAGATGCCTGAAATCTAGTGTCGGTCAACTTCAGCTTAACCGTGCCTGAGTGAACATCAGTCTGAACCACGTTGACTACAATGTCATAGGTATTATACGATTGTAGAATCGTACGGTACTTAATTCCTATCGTGCGTATATACAAAGCATCGGTTCTGTACCGGCAAGTGTACTGATTCCGGAAAATGCGCTGTACCAGCACTGTAATACTTATACCTGATGTATTCTCAATTAACGCGTGGTTCCGTCACCGCGGGAACTATACACCGAGAACACACGCACACAATACCATTCTTACCGCACACACGAGGCCTTCTGACCTGCCCCATCTACACACACCTACCCGCTACCTGTTACTTCTACGCGCAGCCAAATTTGGCACAGCTGTTTGGGAATCAATTACCTACATTGATTGATAATTTTGACCCCAGGTCATCTCAGGTCATGTCACAAGGTCGCGTCAGGTGATCTTATTTCCAAAAATGTTTGTGGTCGTGTCAAAGCCACAGTGTTTGTCCGATATATTTGAAACTGATGCAGGATTTTGTTAAACAGAAAACAGGATTTGAAACCGGATTTCATAAGGTCATAACTATTTAAAGGAATGTTTCACCTTTGTATTGGTTTTAACTGAGATAGCTATTATCTTTGGCGGTTATTGAAATATCGAAAATACTAAGGCCATTTTCCCAAAAACTTAGCTGTTTTTAAGCAATTTAATTTTCCATTTGCAAAATGGGGTCTAGGCTAGTCCCGCCGCCGCGCTGATTGGCTGACAGCAACTTTGTCAGCCAATCAGCGACGGTCTATAGCTCAATAATGACGTCATCATCCCAAATTTAAAACCTTAATTTGTATAAAGTAAAGTGACTTTTCGAGATAAAAATATCACCATCGTTTTCAGCAGCACTTACCTCAGATTTTCGATTACAACCGGCGTATATTTGACAACTTTAAGAAGGGTGAAACATTCCCTTTACAATTTGAATATCTCGGACTTTTTTATATCGGTGACCTAAAGTCAGGAAAATTTCGTGACCTCCCATTGGGTCAATGGGTAAATATACAATTGCTTCCTGTTCAGAGAATATGTATTAGATCAGGTCAGTTATGTCAAAATACTGTTATTTTGGCTCATTCTAGATGACCCATGTAAAATTGTTGCTCAGTGACCTCTGCAAGGTCAGGTGAGGTTATCAGAGGCCATCAGCACGTTTTTGTCAATAACTCTTGATAGAATACAGATAGACACGTGGCACCATTGTGTTTGTCTCGTCAGGACGCATCGCCCCATATGCAATATGACCAGGGGCGTAGGGAGGATTTCGCACAGGGGGGCAAATGGGATCAGAGGAGCCCTCGTAGCCAAGGGACCCCACATAATTTAAACAGTACAGAATGTTGTATGTTCTAAAACAACGACAAATAAGTTTTCGACAATGAAAAAAGGTGTATTTTTTTATTTTTGGGGAGTCAAAAATTCAAATTTGCGAAAATCCGAGATACCTATTTCGAATATAATATTATTTACTTTCTTTCGACATTTTATATTTCTAATTTGCTTCAAAACTATATTTTTTTACAATTTTTCAAACACTTATTGTTTTTCACCAAAAATGACATGACATGACGTGATTCAAATGTTATTATCTCCCAAAGTACTTCACTATTTGCATTTAAATGTTGTGATAAGACGTATAATTGATGCAGCATAATGTACTGAAAGATTGATATCGATATCTATTATTGTTTTCAAGTTATTTAGAAAATACGGGAGGGTGAGATTCTGCCACCTCCAGCGGGGCGCGGGTTAATTAAAATATTATCCTCAATCTTCTTCAATTCGGATTCAGGAAATAACCCAGTACGTACATGCCGATTGTGCACATGTACGATGAAGTTACAACATCTCTACAAAATCACGAAATAACATGCTCATTATACCTTGATTTACAGAAAGCTTTGGATACAGTTTGCTTAGCAATTCTCTTGAAGAAATACACCGCATTGTGATACGAGGGGTTTCGGCAACACGATATTCATATATTAATAAGAGGCATAAAATGGCAATAATAGACGAGGTTGCATCTAAGAAAGAAATGATTAAAATTGGTGGCCCACAGGGTTCAACGTTAGGTCCTCTTTTCTTTATTATTTATGTTAATGACATCAGCAATACAACAGACATAGGTACTTTTTACTTATTTGCTGATGTACGGCAATTGGTACTCTTAAGCTAGAAATGTTGAAGAGATCCATATATAGATTAATTAATTAATTCCCGAGAAATAACGAGTGGTTCCATGTAAATATATTATCACTAAATGCATCAAAGACAAATTACCAAATATATTCAAGATCAGTGACGTGACAAGATCTTGACATAACATTATTTGATACACCAATCACGACAAAAACATGCATTAAATACTTAGAAGTTCTTGTAGATGAAAATCGTAAATGGAATAGTCATATATATATAGTGTAATATGTGTGATAAACCGTAATATAGGAGTTGTCGGAATATCCAAGTTTTATTTATCCTCACAGCAACTTATATTGCAGTACAATGCATTAATTCCGCCCCACCTAAATTATTTGCAGTGATCTGGATTCTGGGGTAGGAATTATGACACTAACATTAAAAAGCCTTCGATAGTGCAGAAACGAGCGATTTGTCCGCCCCTGTAGCTCAGTGGGAGAGCGCTGGGCTTCTGACCTTTCCTGGTAGTGGCAGCGCGAGTTCGTGTCAAAGCCAAAGCCTACATTGTCAAAGCCTTGTACTCCTCTCAGACGTTACTAGCATAAACTGAAAAACAATGAGAATTTTGACTGGTCTTCCTTCGAGAGCCTCACCGGCGCTCGACCGGCAGACCATCTCTACCACCACAGGACCCTGTAAAGTCGAAAGGCCAGCAGAGGGCCCTATGCAGATCGGCAGGGCACTCTAAAGGCCGGCAGAGGGCCCTCTACACTCACTCTACATATCGGCAGGGCCCTCTAAAGGCCAGCAGAGGGCCCTCTACACTCACTCTACATATCGGCAGGGCCCTCTAAAGGCCAGCAGAGGGCCCTCTACACATTGGCTGGGACACTCTGCAGATCGACAGGGCCCATAAAGGCTGGAAGAGGGCCCTCTACAGGCCGGCAGGGCCCTCTAAATCCCGGCAGAGGCCCTCTGCAGATTGGCAGGGCGATCTACAGATCGACAGGGCCCTCTAAAGGCCGGCAGGGCCATTTAAAGGCCGGACGGGTCCTCTAAATCCCGACAGGGTCATCTAAAGGCCGGCAGAGGGCCCTGTCCAGATCAACAGAGACCTTCTACAGATTGGCAGGGTCCTATAAATTCCGGCAGAGGGCCCTCTCCAAATTGGCAGGGACCCTCTACAGATCGGCAGGGACACTACAGATCGGTAGGGCCCTATACAGACTGGCAGAGGGCACTCTATAGATTGGTTGGGAAACTCAGCAGATCGTCAGGGCCCCTAAAGGCTGGAAGAGGGTGCTCTACAGGTCGGCATGGCACTCTACATGCTGGAAGGGCCCTCTAAAGGTCGACAGAGGGCCCTTTACATATCGACAAGGCCCTCTAAAGACCAGCAGAGGGCTCTCTCCAGATTGGCTGGGACACTGCAGATCGACAGGGCCCCTAAAGTCTGGAAGAGGGCCCTCTATAGGTCGGCAGGGCGATCTGCAGATCGGCAGGGTCCTCTGAAGGACGGCAGAGGGCCCTCTCCAGAGCGGCAGGGACCCTCTACAGATCGGCAGGGCCCTAAAAAGGCTGGCAGAGGGCCCTCTACAACCGGAAGGGGCCCTCTAAATACCGATAGTGGGCCCTCTGCAGATCGGCAGGGCCCTTTACAAGCTGGTAGAGGGTCCTATCCACACTGGCTGGGGCCCCTTTCTACGTATTTACATATGCATGCATTTAACAGACTAAGCAAGTGCTGTTATTTATTCGTCTTACGACTTTTTTCTCGGTTCGTGGGCGTTCTTTTATGCGACGTAAGGCGTCTTGCGGGCGCCTGACAACATCCAAAACACTGAGGTCTTCGGCCCCAGGGGGCCCTCGCTCGGTCGCCAGAGGGCCCCCCTGGCCTTCAGGGGTAGGGGGGGGGGGGGGGGGGCATGGCCCCCTTGCCCTCCCCTCTTGCCTACGCCCTTGAATATGACCTACCTGGGTTACCAAATAACCTTGACCTGGGGTCGAATTGAGAAATTGACCTAACCAGGTTACCATCAATATGTTTCGAAGCGTCTTGACGAGACATATACACGATGATGTTAAAATTATGGTTCTATGTTTAACCGATACAATTCGAAGTGATTTCAAATGTTTTCGAAGTGATTCACGAAAACATCTTGGAAGAAAATTAAATGGTGACCTTTGGTTATCTCCGGAGCCTAAACTATTGACCTGAGCTAACATTTACGGACATCAATGCTGCGCTGAAAATCAAATTGATACCCCTGATACCCTGATCACAGCCAGTGATACCTCTGTGAAACCCTATGTATTATCCTGAAATACTCTCTTAGTTCATTGGGGGCATGTCATGAGCGGCATCCTATATAATATCACTGAAAACCAAAATGATTTGTTTGGTAAATATTAGGAGCTTTGGTCTAAAACAACATCCCATTCTTCCCCTGATATTCCCCAATATCGCATTTTTGTCTTTGTGATTCTTCCAATATTCTCCCAAAATACCCAGAGGGGAATGAGGTGGGGAAAAAATGATTCCCTGCATATGCCTCTGTGAGTCCCCCAAAACACCAGGTAGATTCCCCCTATATTCTCCTTGATACCCCAATGATGCCCTAGGATTCCCCCTGATGCCCCACTGATCCCTCCGGTATTCCTCCTGGCAAAGGCGGAACCAGCTGGCCGTTTTTTTTTTTGGGGGGGGGGGGGGGGGCAAACCGTTTTTAGCGGACCTCACCTACCCCCAATTTCGAATTTCTTCCCGGATTTGGGCCACTTTATTTTGCAACCACACCATTTCGATTTGTTTATGATTTTTTTTTCAAAGGTTTTCGACCTTTTGGGATATCGAAAAAGGAAATATGTCAGCTTGCAGTTTGTAGTGTTCCGACATTGCCTTACACTGAGCAAAACTATATAAATTGTCAGCTGTACCCAGGGGCGTCGCCGATAATTTTTGAGTGCGGGGTCGAATGAAATGACGAGAGAGAAAAAATGTACCCCAATTTATTATGCGTGTATTTAATAAGCCTTGCAGTATTTTTAATGTAGATTTGCATGTTATAGTAGGTACTTGTTATTTAGCGCCGCGAAGCGGAGCGATTTTTCTTCTTCGGGTTTGCCTCATAAAACCCAGAGACATAGCCATTTTTAGCTTCTTAGCCTTGTAGAGGATAAGAAGCCAAAAATGTTATTCATTCAATTCAGCATTACGACGAAACGAAGACGATGACGACGGCTTCGTTATGACGATGGTCACTGATGTGACGCCGCGAAGCGGGGTGAACATTTTAATTTTAGGTCGTGGAAAACGCAATTTTAATATTGGAACCAGACCGTGAGTGGAGCCAACCCTCAGGTACCCCTTTTCCTGGTTGCACATCTCGGTATGATTACAAATGTTGAAATGAAGGTAGGTTTTCATATATATTAGCCTTGGATAGTAAATCACGATGACCGGTGGCAGTCTGCTCTCAATAGTACATATTATAATAATAACTGTAGTCTGTATACATACCTATGTACCGAACTGTAACTAACAACTGGTAACGGTGCAAATGGTTTCAAAGCAGCAAGAGGCAGACCGACATTTCCGCGCATAAATGGTCCCTGTGGATCTGGAGGAGCCTGGGGGAGGTGGCTTGAGGAGATAGTCCTGGCCTGGTCCCCACTATTAGCTCTTCGGGCCAACAAGTTGGGCACCGCTGGATCAGCTTCCGGTTGCCGATGTCCGCGTCTTTGCGTTCGCGTCGCCTTTTTCGGAACTCGGCAGACTAGCTAAACATGTAGCCCGCTTTAAAGATAATATTTTATGAAGAGAGTTGGCCCTGGGGCCAGCAATTACCACCAAGGAGAGCATCTGCAAGACACTTAATGGAATTGATTTTCCAAATTTGTATATGCAATTGCGAAACTTGTGTCATGCCGCGAACCGGCGCGAAATTTTACAGTGTTTGACTGTGGCTAGCTGGATTTTGACTGCTGCAATATTGGGATGCCCAGTACCGTTCTAAAAACGCAAATATATAATGAATTAGACTTCACGTCTTGGGGGGGGGGGGACATAGTTCCCCCCTTAAACAGGCTTGGGGTGGAGGGGCATGGCCCCGTTCGTACCCCCTCCCCTGGATCTACCCTTGCCTCCTGGACACCTCTGAAATTCTCAGCTGATGCCAGTCACATATAGGATTTGTTATTGCTGCAAACCAAGTGTTTAAATCAGTACATAACATTTTATATCAATCATTAATTAGAGATAACTATAAACTTGAGGTTAAGTGCGAGACATTTCACCTTAATTCCTGAATCTACCGACCAGTATGCCTTTAACGTATACGTTAAAGACATACTGGTCGTATAGTTTTGCCTATTTCAGTTTCGTTACGAATGAAAATCAGGTCTTGGTGATGACCTAATTTTGACACATTTTTAGACTGATTTGGTGGGTGCTTTGATTTGAGAAAAGTGTTTTTGCAAGTAGAGCCCTTCATGGAGTGGGAATCCTGTACGGGAATGGGAACGGGACGGGAATGGTGGGAATGGTCAATGGATACACTTTAAGGAAACTAACGGGTTGGTACCAGACTGGTTATTGATTCACCATTTTTTTTGGAAGGATTCAATCACGATTCAATTTGGAATATGAATGATTCAGTCGCCGTTTGATTCATGGATAACCATTTTGAGAAATGATTCTTTCCAATTCAAAGAATCAATTTCTTTTTTATCAAATCACGTTTGACTCACCATTGAAATAGCATTGCACAGTCTCTTTTATTCAATCAGCCTTGTTTCTATGCGGGTTTTGATTCAATCATTCATGACTAAACAAATCCGGTGGTGAATCGATTTGTCTTTGATTCAAGGGATTTTGATTGAACTATTCCAATCAATTCAATCAGAGTCGAATCAATAACGAGTCTGGTTGCAACGGGTTACGGGACAGACCATATAATTTGTTAGCACCACAAAACAGCGGCGGCGCCACCGGGGGGTCAGGAGGGGCAGTCTCCCCCCCCTGTCGTCGGGCAGGGGGGGGGGGGCAAACATATCTTTTTGTCCCTCCTGTCATTTAAGGAGGCCCCTCCGTGCTTCAAAGAGGCCCCATCTCGCAGGCCCCATCGCAGAGGTCACATGTGCCCCTGGAAGCAAGAGGGGATCCTATGGAGGTCAGAGGGGCATTTGAAGGCCAGAGGAGGCCATCTGGAAGTCAGAGGGGAGGTGGACCCCTTAGGATCAGAGGGGGGCCTTTGGAGGTCAGAAAGGCCACCGAAGGCCAGAGAGGGCCCTCTGGAAGCCAGAGAGGTCCTCTGGAGGTCAAAGACCAGGGGTCCCCTGCAAGGCAAGGGAGGGGGGGGGGGGGAAGGGGGCCATGGCCCCCTTGGTGGGAGGCCAGACAGGCCCTTCTGGCGACCGAGCGAGGGCCCCTGGGGCCGAAGGCCCCAGTGTTTTGGATGGTTTCAGGCGCCTGCGAAACGCCTTACGTCGCATAAAAGAACGCCCACAACTTAAACAAATCGTAACACGAATAAATAACAGCACTTGCTTGTCTGTTAAAGGCATGTATATGTAAATACGTACAAAAGGGCCCAGACAGTGTGGAGAGGGCTCTCTACTGTGATGATAAGTATTGCCATCGTGTTTTGCTTTGGTGGCCTTGTGTCTTAGTCACGTGACCTGTGACCTCCCAGTCAGCTGACTGTGACCTGGGCAAGACCAGTGTGTTTTGTTTACGTGCCGCTGCCGCACTCTCCATACGTCTCGCCAGATAATATAGGTTCAGCCGCAACCGACCATTTCCACTCAGCACGATCATAACATCTACCAGCTTTTAAAGGGCCCTGCGGATCTGCAGATGGCCCCCTGCCGGCATTTAGAGAGCCCCTGTCGGTTGTAGAGGGCCCTCTGCCGGCATTTACAGGGCCCTGCCGATCTGTAGAGGGTCCCTGCCGATCTGGAGAGGGCCCTCTGCCGGCCTTTCGAGGGCCCTGTCAATCTGTAGATCGACCTGTCAATCTGTAGATCGACCTGTCAATCTGTATAGGGCCTCACCCGGCATTTAGAGGGCCCTGCCGACCTGTGGAGGGCCCTGGCGGCCTTTAGAGGGCCCTACCGGCTTGTGAGGGCCCTGTCGATCTGTTGATCACCCTGCCAATCTGCAGAGGGCCTCTGCCGGCATTTAAGGGGCCCTGCCGACCTGTAGATGGCCCTCTTCCAGCCTTTATGACATCTGCAGGGTCCCCCAGCCAATCTATAGAGGGCTCTCTGCCGGCCTTTAGAAGGCCCTGCCGACCTTCGGAGAGCCCTGACGGTCTTTAGATGGCCCTTCCGGACTTTAGAGGGCCTTGTCGGCCTTTAGATGGCCCTGCCGGCCTTTAGAGGGCCCTGCCGATCTGTAGATCGCCCCGCCAATCTGCAGAGGGACTCTGTCGGCATTTAGAGGGCCCTGTCGACCTGAAGAGGGCCCTCTTCCAGCCTTTAGGGGCCCTGTCGATCTGCAGAGTGTTCCAGGCCCTCTGTTGACCTTAAAGGGTCCTGCTGATCTGTATAGGGCCCTCTGCCTGCCTTTAGATGCCCCTGTCGATCTGCAGAGGGTCTTCGCTGTCCTTTAGAGGGTCCTGCGGTAGTAGAGGTGGTCTGCCGGTCGAGCGCCGGTGAGGCTCTCGAAGGAAGACCAGTCAAAGTTCTCATTGTCCTTCAGTGTATGCTAGTAACGTCTGAGAGGAGTACAATGCTTTGACAATGTACGAGTATTAACCCGGCATTGGCTGGATCTCAGCCGAATACCATTGGCTGGGGTGGCGTTTTGTTCCCCCCCTGATTCTCTTCGGAACCAATAACCGCAGCGTCGACCTGCAGAGGTGGCCAAAGATCTCGTCTGGTCACACATTCGGACAAACACGTTGGCCCGTACTTTCCTGAGCGACCCCCCAGTGGAAATCCTTATCCTTCTACGATTTTGAATTCGAAGTGCCTTGACGAGACAAACACGATGGCGTAAAAAAATAGTGCCTTATCTTCATTAGGTAAAAAGTTATTTGCGTAAAACTGTTTTGGCAAACAATTTTTTAACATTTGATGACATCTGGAGCCTAAAGCATTGACCTGAGCTCAAATTTGAGGACATATAGATGGCGATTAAATATTTAAAGAGCTTTAGATTGCTTTTTTCGTTTGTTCCTAGCTATCCATAGTTCCCGCGATATTTGAGGGTTTCTCGAGAGAAGTCCTAACACTGGAAAATCTGACCTTCGATGACCTCTGGTGACCTCAATAATGACCTGACCTAAAAAAGATAGGGATAGGTATAGACAGGTATACCTTCCATAGAGCTTGTCTCTAGCTATCTAACGCCGTTTACCGCTTGTCGCTACGTTGCGTTGTTTTCGAGATCTCAGGGGGGAATCCGCCCCCTCCCCCACCAGGGCGTGTAATTATCAGAGGCCCTCCAGGGCGCGTGTTAAGACTCTATCGTTTTGTAGAAACCCTGGTATCACAATGTGGTGTATTTTTTCAAGAAAGTGTATAAGGAAACGGTATCCAAAGCTTTCTGTACATCAAGATATAAGAAGCGTGTTATTTCGTTATTTTGTAGAGATTTTGAAACTTCATTGTACATGTGCACAATTGGCATGTACGTTGTGTTGTTTCCTCAATCCGAATTGAAGAAGATTCAGGATATTATTTTGATTAACCCGCGCCCCGCTGGAGGTGGCAGAATATGTCCCCCTCCCTGATTTCTCAATAAGTTGAAAACAATGGTAGATATCGTCGTAAACCTTTCAGTACCTTATGCTGCATCCATTCTTCGTCTAATCACAACATTTCAATGAAAATCGTGAAGTACTTTGGGGGAGATAATGACGTTTTAATCACATCATGTCATGCCATTTTTGGTGGAAAAACAATAAATGTTTGACAAATCGTAGACAATCTAGTTTTGAAGCAAATTGCAAATAAAAAAGCTGAAAGAAAGGAAATAATATTATATTGAAATGGCTATCGCGGATTTTCGAAATTTTGAGTTTTGACTCCTAAAAATAAAAATATATTTGTTTCGTTGTCGAAAGTTATTTGTCACAACATACAACATACTGTACTATTTTAATTATGTGCCCCCCTTCCCTTGGCTACGAAGGTCCCTCTGATCCCACCCCCTGGGAGAAATCATGTCTACGCCCCTGGTCCCCTGTAGGTCAGAGGGGGTCCTATGGAGGTCAGAGGTGCCCCTGAAGTCCAGAAGCGGCCCTCTGGAAGCCAGAGGGAAGGTCAGAGGAGCCCTATGTAGGTCAAAGGCCCCTTTTCAAATGGAGGCCCTCGCAAATGGAGACCCCCTCTCAAATGAAGGCCCCTAAATTTCGACTTGCCCCCCCCCCCTGACAAAAATCCGTGGCGCCGCCCCTGCCACAAAAGTGAAATATGCTGAAACGGGTGGGAATGATCATCAATTATGAATTCGGATTTGAACGGGTTTGGGTCTGGCTGAATGGGCTGGAACGGGATGGGGGCTAAAAATGTGTCCCGTGAAGGGCTCTAGTTGTAAGGTTTCATTTTTGTAAATTACTGTGAGTGTGTATCACTGAAATCATGTTGTGTATTCCATGTCAGATTAGATCGAGACATACCTACAACTCCAGCCATTTTGCAATAGTGTCATATACCTACTGATGTTGGAAAATAGGGTTGGCGCATATTTCTATTGGGGGTTCCTTTAGGGATCCTTTCAAGGTCAGAAAGTGTACAGACCTTTGATCTCCCCAATCATTTCCCATTGATGTTGGTAAGATCCGCCATATCATGATTAATTTTGTCTTGTTTAAATCATTAGGGAAATAGTCGAGCAAGGGATACACTTGTTTTTATTCCGAATGTTTTTGAATGGATGGATTTTCGAGGTCAGGCCCCGCGCTAAGCATAGCTTGTTGCGCAGACCCCACCACCCGATCAAGCAATTCCTGGCGTCCGGCAGAATTTAGAAGTGAAAGTTTTACGTGCCCGACATACCTCGACACGGTCCGCCCGGCCCTCTGACGTCACCTGACCTTGAGTGCTGACCCCTGGGGCCCAAATTAACATTGGTAGGGCTTGGGTCCTACCAGGCCTATAGAAAACGACGCCCCTGCAAGTGAGACTATATCAGCCTACATTGCCGTGCAGGGTATACCGCATACAGCGCCTCAGTGCATTATATCCCAGACCAGCATGCGATTAAAGGCAGTTACATCATGTGCGCATTCAGTGATAGCAGGTAATGAGTTCCACACAGATTACACCTTTGTGAAGAAGAATGCTCCTTAACATCAGCCCGCAGGCCTCAGACGCCCTAAGGGGACTCAGGCGCCCTAATGGGTCCACTCTATCGGCCCAAGGGCCCTCTGTCGGTCTTGGGGGCCCTCTGTCTCTGTCGACTTGAGGGGTGGTCTCGATATGTTGGCCCCCTCATGGACCTTTGGGGGCCATGGCCCTGGATGCCCTTCCTCCGGGGTCCTAGGATTGCTTTGGACCTTGGGTGCGGAGTGGATAATTGTTATTAAAAATAAGCATAAAGAGTGGAAAATTCAATCGAAAAACATATGTATTCGGCTTTATAAATGCCCAATTACCCGCGCACCAGAATATATTATTACATTTTCGAATTCTTACCTGTCTCCCATCACAGGCTGTCCCTATCATTACATCCATAGATCAGTATCAGAGTTCAAATTAACCCGCGCCCCGCTGGGGGGGGGGGGGGGGGGCAGATATTGCCCCCCCCCTCTGGTTATCTTCCGAACCAATAACTGCAGGAACACGCGCAAGGCGACAATCGAAAGATCTCAATGAGACGCATCCAAAGCAAAAGTAAATTTTTCCAAATAAGGTCACATGTCAGGTCAATGGAAAACAGTATGATATTTTAGTTTCTGAGCCATACTTTCCATCCAAAGCGTTCTATTGGGACTATTTTCGCACACACAGTGCTCTCAAAAGTATAATGCATCTCCCGCAATAAGCAAAAGTGAAATTGTAAGCAAAGGTCAAGGTCAAGGTCAGGTCACAAAAGGTCACTGTAGGCAAGCGGTCTACGAAAGTAATGCGACACATGTATGGGTTGTTTCACACGTATAATTCGATAGTAGCAGCCATTTTCACAACCTGTCGCTAAAAAAAGTCAAGGTCAGGTCATATAAGGTCAAATTATGAAATTCATTAATCGAAATAAACAAGGCATGTTTATAGACCCATTTTGTCTCAAGAACACAGTGGTTGCGTTTATTTGTCTATATCTGGTCAACAAAAGCCCCAAAAAGTGATTAAATAAATGACGTCATGAGTTACTTACACTTAGGGAGCTATCACTCAGTCAAAAATAAATATATTGCTTTGAAATTTGGTTTGGGTATTGTTCATACTTAGTTTCTCACAGATATTCCTTTTTTTAATATCTTGAGAAAAAAATGGTTTATTGAAAACTTTTTTGAAAAATATGTTTTATTTTTATTTTTGGAGGTCAAAAACTCAAACTAACCGATATTTGGCTGGTAGAAATAGGAATGGCGCTTTTGTTATCAACACTAATAATGAAGAACAGAAGAAAAGCGAAACAATAATGTGTTATGATTCTCTGTGTAGCGAACACGACGTCTACATTTTTTCTCTCTCATTTTTTCCAGTTTTGGGTTGAAATGGCCCTGATCGCGGAGAAAGATAACATGAAGGAGGCGTACATCGCAGTGTTCAACCAGCGGCTGCACAGGATCATGAACAAAACCGGGTGTGGCAGAGGTTTGTGCACAATTTATATCTGGCCTCATTCATATGCGTCGGGTGGTCAGTATTTGGTAATGAACAGTGGCACAGCCAGGGGCTTGGAACAACCGCCGTCATTTTCTGTGTTTCAGTTAAAGGGAATGTTTCAAATTTGTATTGGGTTTGAACTGAGATAGATACTATCTTTGGCCGTTATTGAAACTATAAACGAAAAACATTTTCCACAAAACTTAACTTTTTTAAGCAATTTAATTTTGAATTTGCAAAAGTGGGTCTATGAAAGTTCAGCCGCTGATTGGCTGACAGTCACCTCAAGATTGTTGGTCCGCAGAGAAAAATATAATTGTATTTGTCGAACCTTGACTGCATTACCTACTGCGAGTACGCCCGGTATTTGTTTGGTGGGAGAACTGTACTGCGAGTACAAAAACTTATTTGTATTCAAGTCGCCAGAATTGTCCGAAAATATTGTGCTTCACCCTTTATAGCGTAAAGGTTTTCTCTAGAGCTCTTTGTAGCTCAATAATGACGCCATTGTCCCAAATTAAATAAGAGTGTTTGTAAAGTTGAGTGAATTCGAGAAACAAATATCACCAGTGTGTTCAGCAGTATTTATTTCATATTTTGTACTACAACCAGCGTATATTTGATAACTTCAGAAATGTGAAACATTCTCTTACCCTCGCCCGGGTGTGTGTGTGTGTGTGTGTGTGGGGGGGGGGGGGGGCACCCCATGGGTTTTCATAAATAGCATGCGTAGTTATCGACCGATTTCGATGAAACTTTCGGTTCCCTACTTTTAAACAATTTGACACATACTCTGAAATTTTTAAAATCCACCTCCCATGACCCGTGACCTGTTAGCAACTGGCGTCCCGTAGTATCGATGCTTGTAACTTGTGCACTGTGCAGTTTCCGAGTGTTTTCTCTTCAGGAGCACATGCAAATATGTCACAAGTCACAACGTGACATTTATGGTTTCCACCGAGATCGTGACATCGGTTGACCTTTTCAGAGGTCAACCGAGGTCATTGACCTCCGATGACCTAAGCTGACGTTTTGGCTTCTGGCAGTTTCTAGGGCACTTTGTGACGCTGATTTCAAATTTGTCATCCATTTTGGGTTATTGTATGTTCCACTTGGTATGCATGTTCACGGGGTTATCACAGGTCAACCGAGGTAAATGACCTCAGATGACATGACATGACCTTTTTGGAATTTTGAAGTTTCTAGGATAGTTTGTGATGCTGATTTCAAATTTGGCACACATTAAGAATTATCAGATGTTTGTTCACGATTTTAGCCCAATTGGTGTTCAATGTTCACACATTAACGATATGATGACTTCCGGGTCATTAATTTGGCATCAGACCTCTACCTCTACGTTCGAGCCAGGCCAAGTCCGTTGATTCACCATTTTGCAAGTCTGCCTGCCGGGGCTCCGGTTAAGAGATACAAATGTTGCATGCTTGCTATCACAATGCGAAGTATTTTTAATTGCCAAATCTGATACAAGCTTAGCTGCACTGGCCCTGTCCGCCGTTTTCCCGTTCCTCCATGCCCGTCTCCGTCCAGTCCCCTGACCGATCCCCTACCCGTCCCCGCCCCGTCACCCCGTCCCCTGACCGGTCCCTCCCGTCCCCTGACCGGTCCCCGTCCCGTCTCCTACCCGTCCCCTGACCGGTCCCTACCCAGCCCCTGACCGGTCCCTACCGGTCCCCTGACCGGTCCCTCCCGTCCCCTGACCGGTCCCCATCCCGTCCCCTGACCGGTCCCTACCCGTCCCCTGACAGGTCCCCGTCCCGTCTCCTACCCGGTCCCCGTTGCCGTTACGTCTTGCACTTTGAGGGTAACGGCTTCATATAACGTTGCTGACATCAATTTCCGACTTTCAGAGGATGCAGCCAAAACGTTACTCCGGTTGCTTGAGCAGGAGGACGTGGTGCAAGAAGACGGGGGTAACGTCTTCCCTCACGTAGTTCCGGCGCCGGGCGGGTTTTGGGACGTCATAATTGAGGGCGCGGACGTGGCTCGGACCGAAACGCTTTATAAGGCGCTTCTGCTGATGGGTATCTGCACTTACGTGTTTAACCATAAGCCACGGGCGCAGACAAAGACTGTGGTTCCTGTACACCGAAATATTTGGGATAAAGGTTGAGGAAGCGAAGTCGAAGGCCTCTGCGCTGCGCACGCAAGCAACGTGCCGTCCGGCTGCTTAGTCCTGTGCCAGGCCCATCCGCTTATTCCGCAGACATTGCTGCATTAATAAACATATTGGAGAGTTAGTAAGGCGTTTTGTAGGGGCGTGGTATCGGTGTAGCGGCTTTGGCAGAACATTGGTCACATGCTGGTCACAGGCTGGTCATAGGGTGGTCACAGGCTGGTCACAGGCTGGTCACAGGTTTGTCATACAATGGTCAACTATGGTACTGGCATGGTAACATTTCCAAGCCCATGGTATGAAGATAGTAACAGGTTGGTCATACGATGGTCAACCATGGTACTGGCATGGTAACATTTCCAAGCCCATGGTATGAAGATAGTAACAGGTTGGTCATACGATGGTCAACCATGGTACTGGCATGGTAATGTTTTCGGACAGCCTAGTAACACAATAGTATTGATTGGTAACACATTCGTTTCATCAATGCAAATATAGTGGTACCATAGTAAATGGATGGTACTCGGAGAGTAAAACTGGATGCATGATGCTCTTACTAACAAAAGCTAGTACAATTTTATTTCAGTGCAGCTCCCGTGGGTGTCAGGCCGCCAGTGCTAGTTTGATTTCTAGCGTCTGTATTCATGTGGAAGGAAGCATGCGTAAATACGTATAGCAGGGCCTTCTCTAACATGTTAACGGGGGGGGGGGGGGGCTGAGGCCCCTCCCCAGTGAAGCCGCCAGCCCCCCAGTCGAGGCAAAATCGCGTCACAGGGGGGGGGGGGCACCTATTTTTCAACGGATGTATATACAAAACGACATCGGTGGAGTAAATGAAGGCAACAAATTAAATACACGCAAGTTTAATAACGAGAGCGATACAATAAGTAAATCAAACTCAGATCATAATTTTATCGCAAATATCGGCTCAGTTTCGGCGCAGAAAAGGCGATTCTGACCAGTGTCTGGACAATAAGTACTTGAACAAAAGTACTTGAACAACAAGTACTTTTTGGTGGCAATCGGCACAGTGGAAGGATATGTTTGTTTCCTTTGCCAGGGACCGGGATTCAAATTCTTCGACGGGCCTCTGAAAAGTTGAACCGGCCTCCAATACCCCTCGGAACAGGGTGAGAGTTCCAATTATTGCCTTGGTTCCAAGAGAATGTAGTGCTTGGTCCACAAATGAAACAAAACCAAAGAAGTACTCTCGTATGCCACGACCGGATGAGGGCCTGAGGTGGCCCTCAGCCGGTTAGAGGGCCTTGGACCTGAATAGGCCTCTGGAAGGTCTTGCTAGGATCTTAAGCGGTCTGGAAGGGTCCGCGGTCAGACTAGGAGTGCCCTCGATTGGTCTGCGAGGGCAGGCAACCGCCCTAAGAAGGCTCTCGGCCGGTCTGAGGTGGTATTTTATACATTTATATACTCTCAGGCGGGTATGGACCCCTCCAGGCGGCCGGAGGGGTCTATTGGTCGTCTGGGATACCCCAGGCTGATCTGAGTTGATATTTTCCAGATCTGAGAGGGCTTTATGCCCATCAGAGCAGCTCGGTCGATCTGAGAGTGCTCTGAGAAGCCCAGGTCAGATTTGAGAGGGACCCCTCTTAACACGCGCCCTGGAGGGGGGGGGGGCGAAATCCGTCCACTCCTCCGGTTTTTCAAGGATAGCGCAAAAAACGGCGGCGCGCAGCGCCGCCGTTTTTTGTATACCTGTTTAGAAATGAACTTCCCGCATTATGTAAAATTCTTGGCCTCAGGTCTCAGGTCAGGTCACCAGACCAGGTCACGTGATGACCTCAACTCCAAAACGTTTGCAGTAGTACCACAGCCACAATTTTACGCCGATCGGTTTCAATCTTGCAGGACTTCATAATATCATAGATACCAACAATTTGTTAATCTCGGATTTCTAATATCGGTGACCTAAGGTCAGATCAATTTTGTGACCGCCAACACGGTTTTATCAATAACTATCGACATAATGAAGATAGAGAAGAGAAAACGGTACCAATATGTTTGTATCGCCGAGACACGTCTCCCAATATGCAACATGACCAACTTGGGTCACCACTTGACCTTGACCTGAGGTCAAATTTTTCAGTTGACCTAACCCGGTCACCATGAATATGATTCGAAGCGCCTTGACAAGACACACGCGGTGGCGTAAACATGATTGCTTTATCTTTATTAGGTAAAAGGTTATTTTGGGAAAACAGC
Organism: Chirona hameri; assembly: GCA_036785665.1. NCBI lineage: Eukaryota > Metazoa > Arthropoda > Thecostraca > Balanomorpha > Balanidae > Chirona > Chirona hameri. The sequence continues at coordinate 30,164 of JAXIVJ010006678.1, read as the reverse complement.
TTTGAAAACAAAATCACCTTTTTGACATTCGATGACCTCTGGAGCCTAAACTATTGACCTGAGCTCAAATCTGAGGACACCCATGTCGATGGAATTTTTCAATGACTTTCGATTGCTTTTTTCCGTTTGCTGCTAACTGTCATAGTTCCCGAGATATTTGGGGGTGTTCGAACTGAAGTCTTGAAAACTTGAAAATCTGACCCTTGATGACCTCTGGTGACCTCAATATTGGCCTGGAAACAATTAACGAAATACTTTCGAAAGAGCATGTCTCGAGCTATCTAACGTCGTTTCCCGCTTGTCACTACGTTACGTGGTTTTCGAGATCATAGGGGGGGCGAAATCCGCCCCCCCCCTCCAGGGCGTGTAATTATCAGAGGCCCTCCAGGGCGCGTGTTAAGTCTGAAGAGGGAGCTACTGCACTCTGATAGGACCCTTGAACAGTCTGACGGGGCCTTAGGCCGGTCTGAGAATACCCTATGCAGGTCTGAGAGGGCACATGACCGGCCTGAGATGGCTCTCTGCTGGTCTGAGAGGGCACCGTGCCGGGCCGAGAGGAGCCTCGTCAGACCTGATGGTGACCCTTCCAATCGTTTTTTTTATTCGTTTTTCAGACGGTCCCTCTTGAGTTTGTATGGGAGCAAAACATAATGTTTGCCTCTCGAACTTCTTGAGAGGGACAGCTGCTCCCATTGCCCTCTCGGCTCTTCCATCATCCCGGGTTCGACCCACGGCATTTAACCGTTTGAGCCTAAGAGACAGTATTGTCTCAGACCCATAGCTACAACTATTTCCCCAGCTCTTGACCCAGTTTCCCGAGCCCGGCAGGGCCTCGAGATTTCCATGCCTTGCTATGGGGGTCTAACGAACACCCCCTCGACAAATGGCGCAGCGTCGGGGAACTATCAAAGCGTTCAAAGTTGTAGCATTCAATGCTTGTACCATCCAAAACCGCAGCCAACAACGCTTGCGACATCCAAAATTCGCCCGGGTAGGGGACATCTTCATGAGCCAAACTCGCCGCATCCAAAATGGTTCTCGCCGCATCCAAAACCGTAGCATACAGCCACATTCAAAGCCGTGGCAGTCAAGCTGGCGCCATCCAAAACTGTCTGGCGCGGTCATATTGGAACTACTAGTTGCAGTGAAACCCGCTAGATGGAGGGACTAGCGGGGTGATGACGTAGTCACTCTGGCACGCAAGCCGGCTACAGTGGAATATGTTTATGCGAATGGACATCTGACACCACACTGAGCCCGACGTCGCCTCGCATCGGCCGGCAGCTGTCGGGCGGAGAGGAGGGTGGCTGGTACAGACCGGCGGAATGGGGAGTGTTACATCGAGACCGTGGGAAAGCTAATGGTAAAGCCCAGGCTACACTATGCATGATTGTCAAGGAAATCACGCGCGTGTCCTCCGTGTTTGCAGAACTTCCTTGACGTCTGAGATCTGCCGGTCAAGCAAATCACGCAAGGAAAATGGATAAACCACTGCATTTTTTTTAATCGATAAACCACTGCATACAATTTGCTCAAACGCTTCTTCGTTCATCTTCCGCCACGATACTCAGCACAAATTATTCATGTTTAGGTCTAGTATAGACCTAAACATACGCGAAATCAAGCAAAATGATAAAAACCCTGCAACACGCAATCTGGGAAAACACGACAAGTTCAGAATTTTGAACTTTTCATCGTTCCGTCCGTGACGGGTCTGCGGAATTTCCTTGACGTTTCATCCGGGATCTGCGTGATGTGCCAGTGTAGCTCACCCAATGCATTTACTATCAGCTGAACTTTCTCTGTCACGCAAATCCCGACAACACGGATAACACGCACGTGATTTTCAGGAAATCACGCCTGGGCTTAAAGCTAAGACACTTGTTGCTAAGGCCAAGAAAATCGCTCACGAGGATGGGCGTTAGCTGCCACGTTTCGATATGCGATTACCGGCCCATTCCGGTAAACCTCATGGTACTAGCTTATGGTACTACTACTACCACCATAGTCATTGGCGGATCCAGAACTGTGGTTTGGGGGGGGGGGGCAAATTCCAAAAAAAAATATCACACAACTCTGAAAACTCATCGGATTTTGCTTGCTTATGCATTGATAGCTGATTTAAAAAAAAAATCCTTTGTAAAAGTTGCTTAGATTGTCTTCTATGTAAGGAAATGTGTCAATTTTGTGCCGATTTCAGGCGGTTCGGAGGGGGCCATGGCCACAATGCCCCCCCCCCCCAATCCTGGATCCGCTAGTAACCATAGTCTGCAACGGATTTAATTAACGAATTTCTTATTCTATAATTAATGATTAATTGTGATGATCTATTATTGAAAATATAACATATATTGATGCTAAAACTTCCTAAAAAAGGAAATTTTCTTTGCGGATTTTTGCAGGTAGCTGGCTTCAATGGCGCACGCAGGATTCCATTTCGCAGGGGGTGGGGGGTGGGGGGGTCAGAGCCCTAAGAACGGGCCTCCTTGTGTGCGGGCCCCCACCCGTTTTTTTTAAAAGAAAACTTCGCGGATTTCGGTCACTTGTTTTTTAGCGGGCCCCCTACAGCATGGAATTTGAGACATGATAATTGTTTTGGCAATTTCGTGGAAGGTGACAGCGTGTGCTACTGATGTGCGAATTTTAGGTGCGTGTGCTACTGATGTGCGGTACAACTGTCGAGAGTTGACGAAATGAGGTCAATGACAACAGGGAAGATACCGATAACACGCAACACGGTGAAAAGATACGGTATTTTCGTAGCAGGTGATCAGTTGGCGCGACAAATGACTGATTTTCACAACATACAGCATCGCAACAAATGTGGAGACGGTCTCGCGCATGACTTGAGAATGCATAACCAATGGATCCAGGGTCTGGTGTCAACCAGTTGCTGCATAGCTGTCTCGAAGCTGCACACAGGCTTCCTAGAGTTTGGTCAAAATGAGAGAAGCACGGGGAACAGATCGCGTAAAAAATGTCAAACGTCGTAATAACTAGAGGGGGTTGTTTTTGTCCAGGAGATCTGCTACCCCATTGTCTTTGGTGGACTTGGATACTCAAAATCATCGGTCCCTAGGTACATCTCTACACCTTTTTAAGTTCAATTTAAAGAAATAATGACCTTTTGATTTTCTTAGCAACACTTTCTTTGGCTACCGTTATGGTATTAAAATGATGTGATCTAAATTTAAGAATAAAATACAATTATTCCCTAATTCAAAGTTGGAAGTTTGGGAAAATTAATGATCGGTATCCTCCCTCCACTATTGAAAAGCGATACAGATTTTGTATCAATCTGTTCAACGTTGTTGAAATTGCACTTTGCAACAAATCGCCGACACTAAATAGGTCGCCGTCGACATGCATCGATGAGCTTCCGATTAAATTGCCAGTTTGTTTTTGTTTTCAATGGTTGTTAATTGTAAAGGATGGGCGGGTATATAATCACAAGCAGAACGCAAAATATATTTTCCACACCATTGCGTAAAAAAACAATACAGGAAGCATGCCTCCAAACCGGCGGTCGATATATCCAAGGCTCAAACACCGCAAAAAGACTATCCGGGATCTCGACTCTTTGAGATAATCTCGAGAGAATCTTCTTTATCCATGTTCGAAACTCGAAAGCAAGGTGGCAGAAAGGGTCGAGCGTCCAATATAGCCAGAGCCAGCCACCGGAGACGCACCATCGCAAAGATGGCTGTTCCACACATCTGGTATATTGTAGCCGTAGGGACATACACTGTAAACCAAATCTACAAACCAAAGACATGCTAACAAGTTTGGATCCATTTCGCATAGGCATTGCCGTGTCACCTGACAAACTAATGGCTCGTAAGTTGTACCATCCTTTCCTCGGACTTGTCTCTGAGATACAATGATTACCTTTGTACTGTGTAACGCTATACAAGCGTATCGTTTGTACTAGTTTGTCTTGTACAAGCCTTTTCCTGAAGCTAATAATAAAACACTCACTTTGTCAACGTCTTTGTAACGCACGTACAGTGCAGTACACATGTTCTGACCACTTCCTCGGCACCACCTGTCGGTCTGTCGGTGCTGCACGCAGTGGAATCCAATGCAACTAGTTATGTCCTCACCCCCGATATCGGGGCGAGGGCTATAATAGTTGTATTGGATTCCACTGCGTCAGCACCGACAGACCGACCTCGGTGGTGCCGAGAAAGTGGTCAGAACATTTTCACTACACTGTACAATGGCAGGTGTACTGCTCTCAGTGCTGGAATGAGGTTAGTGTGAAAGTTCACCGCGAGTACAAATATATCCTGTGGCATTAAAAAGTTACACGCAGTAATCTATCTCAAATTCGACGACCGGAATCTATAAGGAAAATCGGACATTTTCTCGACTTTATTACACATAGTGAACGATATGCACGGGGTGTGATATCACATGTCTTCACACAGCTCGGTAAAAAAGATAGCGACATGGCACGGTTCGTTGGAAAGGTTCGGAGGGGTCAAACTACGGAGATGCACTATTTGAAAGCTGAGCTCACGCCGAATCCAGCGTTGTAAATTTGTTTAAAAATCGTCTCAAGGTGAAACTCCACATCACCTTCATAATCAGCCAGTACGGGGTGACTCCCCGCGGAGGCCGCAGCCACCGCCTTCAATCTGCAACACAGTTTGTGATTACATTTAACAACACACAGAGAGAAGGGGCGCAGCCACCTATGAAAGAGATTGATGATTGAGTGAATGTAGCTCCCTGTAGCTCAGTGGGAGAGCGCTGGACTTATGACCTATCCCGGTAGTGGCAGCCCGGGTTCGAGTCGCTTCGGCGCTCGCTATTTGCTCCTGACTGGGGTGGCCTGCGGCCGGTGGCAGCGGTCGCACTCAAGGTCAGGTGACGTCAGTGAGCGGGGCGGACCGTGTCCAGGTATGCATCGGGCACGTAAAACTTTCGTCTCTAAATTCTGCGGCCAACAGGAATTGCGCGATCGGGTAGTGAGGTCAGGACCTGCACAACAAGCTCTGCTTAGCGCGGATCCTGACCTCGGAAATCCATCCATACAAAACATTCGCACTAAATTTATTAAAAAATGTCTGGGGAGAGTCTGAGTGAAAGGATGCATGAATGTGTTAGTTCCAGTGGGAGTTGGTCCTCAGCGTAGCGTTGCACTGGGCATGCAGAACAGGCATGGAACCGATCACAGAACTCACGGTGTCATAGTTTGGGAGACAAGCCGTTGGTGAAATTATGTAAGGAGGAGCCAGAGGGCCATTGGTTCCGGCTCACGAACGGAACCCAGACCTTATTCCACCGGACCAATTCCAGATTAACCCGCTAAATTTCACCACCCCCCACACTAACCGTGCAGCGACCTATGTGCTCGCCGATGATTGACCTGCTTCCAAAATACAAATGTATGTACGGGTCTAGTTCGATTCTGCATTTGCAACCACACAAAATAGTAATATCTCGAAAACAAGGGGATATAATATTCTGAAAATGGCATATTTCGATTCCTGATCAAGAAAACCCCGTGAGCAAAATTTCAAAAAAATGTTGCAAATTGTCGAAAGTTGTTGCAAATTAAGCCAGAGAGCCTCATAATTTATGTCATTCAATTCAGCGGCCCAAAATTAACCAGAAAGAGTTTTAAAAAAAATCAAAAAAACATGTTGCAATGTTGCAAGAAATTGCACAGAACCTTGCAGAAGCGAAAACCCGTTACACCATCATTAACATTTGTAATGGAATTGATAATGTTGGATAACTAAAGAAAACAACAGACGGCGAAACCGTACAACTGCCCTGCTCAAGCCTCCAGCACCGCACTGCGTGCGAGCCCCGAGCCTGTCGCGACAGACTGCCCCGCTCCGGCCGGCCGATGCCGCTGCGCTCGGCCGGCCCAGCGCCGCGGGCGCTGACCCGGAGCACAGTGAGCGGATTGACCCTTCTAGCGCGACACAGTCCGAAAGCTGGCTTTGGTAGCCTGTAAGACAATGAAAATGAGTATGTAAGTACTTTTTGGTGCGCTGATTTCAAATATGTTATCTGAAGCGAGATAAGAAAGGAAAATAGAAGTGCGATAACCCAACATTAATTGTCACGACTTAAATCAAGCGTAAGCGTAAGCTAAATCCATCTGCTACATCCAATAATAATAGCGGACGGCTTACATTCGAGGCTAGTGTGCGAGTACCTATCATACTAACATGGGAACTCTGTTGGCGTGCTGGTGGGTTGGTCTTCCGCGGTGGGTAGCCTGGCACATGGGCAAGGACAAACAGAAATCGCCGTTCAGCCACTCACTCGCTGACAGTGTTTAAAAATTTAAGCTTACTTCGACACGCGGCCTCCCACTTCTTCTTAATATTAGAGATGAGAAATCTTACGCTATAATTTTGCGCCGAAGAAGAAGCAAGCTCCTCGCTAAATTTTACATCCAGGTACTCCAGTAAATTCCTCACTGAAAGGTTCGAGACAAACTCAGCAATATCGCGCCTGCTAACGCACATCCTTCCACCCTACTCGCGCGCGACTGGTGGTTCGTGACTTGACCTTCCCGGGTCACCTTATCCCTATTCCCTGCGGGGAATAGGGTTATAGCACCGGCCCGGAACGGGCCCGACCCGAATTGATTTTAAAACGCATCCAAATGATAGACATACAAACTGTACTTTTTGGACATTTTAAAAGCCAGGTTGCCTTATTAGAACAGCATATAAAAGGGAGCTAAAATCTCAAAATAATCTCCAAATCGCGTAGTGAGTCAACTTGCGCGCTGCGCCCAACGCAGCGGCGCTCGGGCAAAATAACTTGAAGTGTAATTCCCGTTTGATCTGGTAGAGGATAATTGTTGCTTCTTTCATGTAAATGGATTAAAACGCACTTTACATCAGTCCTTAAGACACTGTAATATAAAAAAACGAGCCATTGCGCTCATGGCTCACTGCCTATTAGGTGCGGGCTGCTGGACTGAACGCGCATTGAGAATATCTATGGTAGGTTGCGAGAGGACGAGGAAAGTCCTCCCATCCCTCTCACCGAGGGGGATGGGGAGATTATACATGCATGACAAAAATAAAATAAGGAAGGGAAAATGGAAAAGTCTCACCAAAAACTGGATAACAATGCTGGCTAATCACGTAGTGAGCGTAATATGCACACGGGTAGTTTTCGAAATACGGATCCTTGTCGACCTGCCACGCAAAGAGTTGCAAGTAGGAGGAAAAATTTCGCAGTGAAACATGGAGTGCACAGTCTCATAGACATGTGGCTGATTTTTGGTGGGGTACTCTGGGTACATTCTTGGAAAATTTAGTTTTGGATAGTTTTCTACCGACCATTTGTCTATAATACTTCGGTGTAAATCTACAGCATAAGCGATTGCGTGATGGCCAATAATTTTGGATTCATTATGTTCCCCAGATTCAGAGCTATCTTTTGGTGTATATATATGTACATTTCCTTCTCAAATTTGGCACGTGCTCTTGCTCGAAAGACACGCTGCCGAAAGGTGTGGAGGGCGAGTCCGGCTGACGCGACCCGAAAGTCTACGAAAACCTAAGTTAGGTTTTCGCCATAAAATAACACCCGCAATAAAAAAACAAATCCCAGGACAATGTGGTATATAGAGTTCCAAACACAGTGGTATAGGTTGCATAGCATTTCCCGATAATTTATTTGTTGACCCGTGTCGTGCTAGACCGGTCAATCCGCCCACAGTGCGGTGGCCTCGCCCGGTCACAGTCGGTCGCTGCGACAACGACCGTCAAGCGCTAGAGCGCGTTATTAATAAAAATATTATTGTTACACAACATATGTAACTAATAAAGGGAGGTAGAATAACGCATACGTCCGAATAAATATATTTGCGCAGTTATTTGTCTACAATTACTTACATAGAATCAGGAACGTTTGTTGCTCTGTTGCTCTGCGTTTTTGTTGTTGCTCTGTGGGTCTTGTTTTATCTCACACTTGTAACCAATAATCTTGTTTTCTGCACAGATAACGAATTCGAAACGATCTTGGATGCCTATGCACTTCCAAAACGCGCTTAAAAAACGCATGTAGCACGACCACCATGGCGGCGAACGATCGTTTACGCTCAAAATTAAAACAATCATGGCTTTTAGACTGATTTGTTTTCTCTCTTCAATTTAGTATATAAAATAATCAGCTTGCCAATTATGTCAAAATGCATGGTACAAATTGTACTTCTTTTATATTTTAACCCTATTACCTGCGGGGGACAGACTCTGCCCCCCCCCCCCCTCCCGTCGTTTTTAATTTGCCGCTTCTAAACCGTTAGGCCTAGCGTCCTGAAAGTTACTTTTCCCTTAATTGAATGGCGCGTGTTGTGTCAAATAAAAAAAACGGTCCAGCAGAGGTGGTGCCAGGGCTCAGGCACGTAGCCAAGATTTTTGCATGTCTCGGAGGTAAAAACAAATTTCGCTCCTCAGCCATATGTTATTGACCGGGGGAGGGGGTCGGGTCGGGTCGTCAGAGAATCTCGCTTTATATAGTGTCAATTTGTTTTGCTCAGAGGGGAGGTGGTGGTGGTGGTGGTGGGGGGGGGGGGGGGGGGGGGGAGGGGGGCATGGCACCCGTGCCCCCTCCGTTGGTTACGTCCCTGGCCAGGCTCCTGTTTTGGGGAGTGTTACGAATGCGGTTTTGCGGCGCGTACTTCCTTCGTGGTTTGCAGTGCAATAAATGCGTCAGAAATAATGTAAATGCAATATTCATCATAAATACTGGGATTGTATTTTTTTTTGGCAGAGGCGCACTCAGGTACAAAACAAAATGGGAGGCGATAACCTCCCGCAAATTAGGTCTAACTTCAAATTAGTAAGATGATAAAAAGCGTTACGCACATGGTGCCCCCACGTTGTTTTCCTGGATCCGCCTATGAGCAGTATATTACATTTAACAAATTACAGCAAATAATGTACACATGTGACGTTCATGTCGTCCCAAACAATCACGGACAGCACATATTTGTTATAAAAAATCCCCCCATTTTACATCCCCTGAATACACCTATGATTTTATTTTGGTTTTTGTCTTTTGATATATTGAAGACCAGTTCATTTGAAGCTCAAAAACGTTTCGGGCATGAAAATCGGTCAAACCACATAGCCGCAATGATCTTTAAAAAAAAAACGTATTTTTCTGCCCCCTGTCCCTCCACCATTTTTGAACAAACCAAAAAAAAATCTGGTCCCAATTTGTGTCGGGGTCCACATGGGGTCCAAAATTTCCGGGCCCAATCTTTACATGACGAATCGAATGGTGTTTTCCCCCATCGAAATCGACCGAGAGGTTTTCGAGATCTCGGGGGGGGGGGGGGGGGATCTGCCCCCCGCAGCCCGCAGGTAATCAGGGCTGGGCAAAGTTACCGTTCTGCCATTCTAATCGGTGACAAATATATGGCCATTGATGGAGTAATCGGTGACAAATCTTAGACAGACAGGTAGGTAGGTACCTTTGCAAATGATCACTTCTGGCATGATACTCGCACCTAAATATAATTAAGTTTCCCAATGGAAAACACAATTATAAATAATAGTGCATTATTCCAATGAGGAAACCAACCTTCGGTTAATCCTGCAGCTCTAAAATATTCCTGCAGTTCTAAGATAATCCTGCAGCTCTATAAAATATTTAAGCAAGCGATCACGAGTTCGTTTGTTCACGGAACAAAACATGCGCAATATCAACGATAATGAGCACTGTGCGCAGCCTGGCGGCTGGGAAAGGGCACGTGAACGCCATACGCTGTTAAATTACAACGGAGACAGAACGGTAGTGTGTCGCCGTCCTCCTCCGTTCGGGTATGCATCTTTTGAGGAGTACAGAACATAGGCCGTTCAGCGGGGCGATAGTAATTTGTGTTGCGCAAGATTTGTGTGTGGACTGCGGCTCGCAGGGGGTGACACCGCTATAGCCGCTTCGTTTGAGATAGAAGCTTGATGTGACGTCACTGGAGACGGAGTCACGGCATGTCACGGCGCGTTTTTTTTAAAATAAGATTTACACACATTTATTCAACACATTATTTCAAAACACAAGAGAGACATTTAAGAGTTGGTCCACATATTGCAGCTCATATCATGTCATGGCCCCCGCCCCGCCGCCTCGCGTTAATACGCGGCCTAGCCTTGCGGGGCGGCGACCCCTCGCCACCGTCCGAGCGTGCAAGCCGTCGACCAGCTGTGGCCGGCGCCTCGCACGCCCGGCCGGCCGACCGGCCCCGCAGAATCTGCTGAGGGCCGGTCTCGGGTTAGCCCGGGTGGGGAAAGCGCGGGGGCTACATTAACACGTTTAACCGTGTAAAGACCACACGTCCCGGGGGACCGTCTGTCCCGCGGCCAGCAAGCAACTAAGAGTGGTGCCCTGGACCGGGGCCGGGCATCGCCGTGCCGTGCGGCGTCAGGACAACACACGAGTCAACTACACCAGCAGATCTCAAACACAAGAATGAACGGCGTGCGGTGTCCACGGCCGACCGACAGAGACAGACAGAGACAGAAGTTGACACCACTGTGCTGGCCGCCGCCGGTGCGGCTCTCACTCTCACTCGCTCTCTCACGGCTCAGTGAGGTACAAAACTAGCTCCCGTCGAACGTGGCTAACGTGAACGTGACGTGACGTCGATATACTTGGCAAAAGCAAGCATATAGCCGCGCTGAAACCTTTCCACTCAGTCACGCGCCTTCACCGATCCACGTAAGACCACTCGTCACTGACCAATTCCGGAGCCAATTCCGCCGCCCGTCAGCCGCTCACAACCCCGCCGCGCGCACCACGCCGCGCGGCGGGGTTTCGCGGCATATCCGGCAATTCACTTGGGCAGAATCATACAATTTAGCATGTGCTAGGAATTAATGGGCACTGATAATTCACCACGCTCGTCTTCGTGAATCCCTAGCCGCACGAAACAGCGAGATGTAACTGGCGAATGACTACGTTCCCTGCATGAGCGCGGCGCCGACGAAGGAGCCGGCTACCGCCAGTGACGTCATCTGTTGGTCAACCGAGTTCAAGGTCGATTGGCTCTTGCCCTTACCAAATCGGTAGGCTGCCTACTGTTTACTGTTTACATACTGTTGTTCTATTACCCTGGTTTACATAACCTTCTGGCTTATCCAGTGTAAATATGTGGAAGTGTTGACACCAGGCTCTTGATTTGACGTATCGGGTCAAGTATCAGGTGTTCTTCAGAGGATGTGCCATGGGTGTCAAATAACCTTGGTAGTTGTGGCGCCCGTAAACCCCAATCGTCATCATCATCATCATCATCATCAGAGGATGTGGTCTCCCACCCCCTGAATCTGCTGGTGTAGTGTCTGATGTGTTATGCTGAGGTGCTTTAACCCTATTTGTAACAGGCTCCTGGCTACCCCTATTTGTAACAGGGGGGGGATTCCGCCAACCCCCCGGAGATCTCGAGATCTACTCGTCCGATTTTCAAAAATGAAACGGCGTTTGGTTCCCCTCAACACGATCTACATTTATAAATAACAAAAAAATCAAAATTTTTGATAGGGGGGCAACAGGGGGGCAAAAACCACAAATTGTAGTGGTATTTTTGATCCAACATAGCTTTCATGTTTATCGACCGATTTTAACACAATTAATACGAATCGATAGAGATTGAATTGGAAATTGATATATGACAGTGGCATTTGAATATTCAAAAATCATAGGCGTGTGCAGGTCACTCAATATTGGGGTGAAGTAAATGCGTAATAAAACCATTTTTTTTATTTTGTTTAATAAATGAAATGGTATGTGATTGTGACATTAGACAAAGCGGTTAAAAATCATATTTTTTTCCCATAGGCGGTACCAGGTTAGTGAAAAAGGGGGGTAACATTGGGAAAAATATTAACCGCAGATAAGTTGCTACCCAGCACTATAAATATGTTACTGATCATAGATAGTTCCTTTTTGCATGTTGTACTTCATCATAGGCGTATCCAGGATCCAAACTGGGGCGGCTCAATACCTTTTGATAAGTATATTATCCGCTATTATGATACTAACTAGTCAACAGTGACTATTTCACTTACAACTTCAATTAGCACTGCTTACCCCCCTTTTTACCCTACCTGGACTCGCCTATTATCTTATAATCGTTCGTATAGTAGCCTGTGGTCCGTGTTTCATCCGAAAATTACAGTATGTTATGTCATTGTACCCCATGCCTCTTAGTTTCCTTGCAATAATATGACCCCCTTTCTTCCATTCCTGAGCGCGCCTCTGCAAAAAATGACTTTATTCCCTTTCCTGGCCCCATATGTGCATATATAAATATAAGCTAACCGTCTATTGCGCCGTTATCGCTGGCATATCGTCGTCACCAAGACAGTGGCCCCCCTTTTCATGTGCCTGAACACGCCCCTGAAACTCTATATGTAATAAATTATGCAAATAATGGAAGCAGAAGCTATCTTTTACATCTTGATAACTATACAAGCCCCTTACATTGCTCTATTTGCTTCCCGCCAAGCATTGAATACTTCCTGGAACCCCCCCCCCTTTTCAGGCCCCTGAAACCGCCTCTGCCATGAAATTTTAATGATATTTCATTAACATCAACTAATTTGCACTTGTTGCAATCACCGTGAACCGATGTAACTCCTTCATACTTGAGGCAGTTACGAAGAAACCGTGAAGATCGCATTTCCGTATTATCGCCAAATATCGCTTCCGAACCCACCCAAAACTGTACCCTGGAACCGCCTCTGTTCAGGTTATCCTCTACCAGATCAAACGGGAATTACACTTCAAGTTATTTTGCCCGAGCGCCGCTGCGTTGGGCGCAGCGCGCAAGTTGACTCACGGTGATACGCGATTTGGAGATTATTTTGAGATTTTAGCTCCCTTTTATATGCTGTTCTAATAAGGCAACCTGGCTTTTAAAATGTCCAAAAAGTACAGTTTGTATGTCTATCATTTGGATGCGTTTTAAAATTAATTCGGGTCGGGCCCGGTCCGGGCCGGTGCTATAACCCTATTCCCCGCAGGGAATAGGGATAAGGTGACCCGGGAAGGTCAAGTCACGAACCACCAGTCGCGCGCGAGTAGGGTGGAAGGATGTGCGTTAGCAGGCGCGATATTGCTGAGTTTGTCTCGAACCTTTCAGTGAGGAATTTACTGGAGTACCTGGATGTAAAATTTAGCGAGGAGCTTGCTTCTTCTTCGGCGCAAAATTATAGCGTAAGATTTCTCATCTCTAATATTAAGAAGAAGTGGGAGGCCGCGTGTCGAAGTAAGCTTAAATTTATAAGCACTGTCAGCGAGTGAGTGGCTGAACGGCGATTTCTGTTTGTCCTTGCCCATGTGCCAGGCTACCCACCGCGGAAGACCAACCCACCAGCACGCCAACAGAGTTCCCATGTTAGTATGATAGGTGCTCGCACACTAGCTTCGAATGTAAGCCGTCCGCTATTATTATTGGATGTAGCAGTTGGATTTAGCTTACGCTTACGCTTGATTTAAGTCGTGACAATTAATGTTGGGTTATCGCACTTCTATTTTCCTTTCTTATCTCGCTTCAGATAACATATTTGAAATCAGCGCACCAAAAAGTACCTACATACTCATTTTCATTGTCTTACAGGCTACCAAAGCCAGCTTTCGGACTGTGTCGCGCTAGAAGGGTCAATCCGCTCACTGTGCTCCGGGTCAGCGCCCGCGGCGCTGGGCCGGCCGAGCGCAGCGGAATCGGCCGGCCGGAGCGGGGCAGTCTGTCGCGACAGGCTCGGGGCTCGCACGCAGTGCGGTGCTGGAGGCTTGAGCAGGGCAGTTGTACGGTTTCGCCGTCTGTTGTTTTCTTTAGTTATCCAACATTATCAATTCCATTAGAAATGTTAATGATGGTGTAACGGGTTTTCGCTTCTGCAAGGTTCTGTGCAATTTCTTGCAACATTGCAACATGTTTTTTTGATTTTTTTTAAAAACTCTTTCTGGTTAATTTTGGGCCGCTGAATTGAATGACATAAATTATGAGGCTCTCTGGCTTAATTTGCAACAACTTTCGACAATTTGCAACATTTTTTTGAAATTTTGCTCACGGGGTTTTCTTGAGATCAGGAATCGAAATATGCCATTTTCAGAATATTATATCCCCGTGTTTTCGAGATATTACTATTTTGTGTGGTTGCAAATGCAGAATCGAACTAGACCCGTACATTCATTTTTATTTTGGAAGCAGGTCAATCATCGGCGAGCACATAGGTCGCTGCACGGTTAGTGTGGGGGTGGTGAAATTTAGCGGGTTAATCTGGAATTGGTCCGGTGGAATAAGGTCTGGGTTCCTTGTTCGTGAGCCGGAACCAATGGCCCTCTGGCTCCTCCTTACATAATTTCACCAACGGCTTGTCTCCCAAACTATGACACCGTGAGTTCTGTGATCGGTTCCATGCCTGTTCTGCATGCCCAGTGCAACGCTACGCTGAGGACCAACTCCCACTGGAACTAACACATTCATGCATCCTTTCACTCAGACTCTCCCCAGACAATTTTATTTTTTTAAATTTAGTCCGAATGTTTTGTATGGATGGATTTCCGAGGTCAGGATCCGCGCTAAGCAGAGCTTGTTGTGCAGGTCCTGACCTCACTACCCGATCGCGCAATTCCTGTTGGCCGGCAGAATTTAGAGACGAAAGTTGTACGTGCCCGATGCATACCTGGACACGGTCCGCCCCGCTCACTGACGTTACCTGACCTTGAGTGCGACCGCTGCCACCGGCCGCAGTCCACCCCAGTCAGGAGCAAATAGCGAGCGCCGAAGCGACTCGAACCCGGGCTGCCACTACCGGGATAGGTCAGAAGTCCAGCGCTCTCCCACTGAGCTACAGGGAGCTACATTCACACAATCATCAATCTCTTTCATAGGTGGCTGCGCCCCTTCTCTTGTGTGTTGTTAAATGTAATCACAAACTGTGTTGCAGATTGAAGGCGGTGGCTGCGGCCTCCGCGGGGAGTCACCCCGTGCTGGTTGATTATGAAGGTGATGTGGAGCTTCACCTTGAAGACGATTTTTAAACAAATTTACAGCGCTGGATTCGGCGTGAGCTCAGCTTTCAAATAGTGCATCTCCCGTAGTTTGACCCCTCCGAACCTTTCCAACGAACCGTGCCATGTCGCTATCTTTTTTACCGAGCTGTGTGAAGACATGTGATATCACACCCCGTGCATATCGTTCACTATGTGTAATAAAGTCGAGAAAATGTCCGATTTTCCTTATAGATTCCGGTCGTCGAATTTGAGATAGATTACTGCGTGTAACTTTTTAATGCCACAGGATATATTTGTACTCGCGGTGAACTTTCACACTAACCTCATTCCAGCACTGAGAGCAGTACACCTGCCATTGTACGGTGTAGTGCAAATGTTCTGACCACTTTCTCGGCACCACCGAGGTCGGTCTGTCGGTGCTGACGCAGTGGAATCCAATACAACTATTATAGCCCTTACCCCCGATACCGGGAGTGAGGGCATAACTAGTTGCATTGGATTCCACTGCGTGCAGCACCGACAGACCGACAGGTGGTGCCGAGAAAGTGGTCAGAACATTTGTACTGCACTGTACGTGCGTTACAAAGACGTTGACAAAGTGAGTGTTTTATTATTAGCTTCAGGAAAAGGCTTGTACAAGACAAACTAGTACAAACGATACGCTTGTATAGCGTTACACAGTACAAAGGTAATCATTGTATCTCAGAAACAAGTCCGAGGGAAAGGATGGTACAACTTACGAGCCATTAGTTTGTCAGGTGACACGGCAATGCCTATGCGAAATGGATCCAAACTTGTTAGCATGTCTTTGGTTTGTAGATTTGGTGTACAGTGTATGTCCCTACGGCTACAACATACCAGATGTGTGGAACAGCCATCTTTGCGATGGTGCGTCTCCGGTGGCTGGCTCTGGCTATATTGGACGCTCGACCCTTTCTGCCACCTTGCTTTCGAGTTTCGAACATGGATAAAGAAGATTCTCTCGAGATTATCTCAAAGAGTCGAGATCCCGGATAGTCTTTTTGCGGTGTTTGAGCCTTGGATATATCGACCGGCCGGTTTGGAGGCATGCTTCCATTAATTGCACGCTGGGCTGGCGGCGGGCATAGTTGGCGAAGGTAACTGGTCCCGGGAGACCGAGATAGGCGACATTGGACACCGCATCTCTTAGTGTCTCCCCGGTCACCGGAGAGAGACGCGGAGACGTGGGCGGGCTTCTCTCGGACGTCAAATCTCATGGTTAGCGGCATACTGGGCACAACTTATTTGATTATCTCTTTGGTTTGTTTATTTAAGTACCAAGTGCATTGCCAACATTATAATTCTACCAACAGGGAAGCCGTATGGTTAAAACATTGAAGATAAGTTGGGAGTACTAGGCAAATAAGACAAGAACTTACGGGAAAATTTAACAGGACAAATAGTACAACCGGACAAGCATGACTCATCACCAATACATCAACGAACCAATACAACAACGAACCAATACAACAACGAACCAATACAACAACGAACCAATACAACAACGAACCAATACAACAACGAACCAATACAACAACGAACCAATACAACAACGAACCAATACAACATCGAACCAATACAACAACGAACCAATACAACAACGAACCAATACAACAACGAACCAATACAACAACGAACCAATACAACAACGAACCAATACAACAACGAACCAATACAACAACGAACCAATACAACAACGAACCAATACAACAACGAACCAATACAACAACGAACCAATACAACAACCAACCAATACAACAACGAACCAATACAACTAATTATAACGGCCAACAGTAACGACAGCACCTCGGAGCTCGAATCATGACAGTCCAGTTTGGGCCGTACGTTTTGTCAGCTCGGGTCGTACAGCGCCGTTACATATGTGCGTTACGCACTGCACAGTGCATAGTGATATAGATATATTCACAGTGCACACAGTGCACAGTGCACAGTGGGTAGATCCGTAGCAGCTTCATTTCCGGCACGATTTTTTTTTGGTGTCATACGCATTTCGCAATGAGCATGAATGATATGTAGCTTGGTTTTGTGGTAAATTTAGGTATACTTCCATCCATGAAGTTTCAAAACACACTAAAGTACAATGAATGTATGTATGTATGTATGTATTTACATTCATGAGCATCCACAGTTGGCGTGGCGATTACCGCTCAGAGTCTGTGTCAGGTTGGCAGCATACAGGCAAAGTTCAACAAATACACCATCACACGGCACATTCATACTGCTCACAGAGCACTCAGACTCGTCACGTTCGGAATATCACGTTGGTGGCACGGTACCAATGACAGGCATACACGAACTACGCGGCGAAACTAGGGCAGAGTCACATATACCACGCTCAGATTCTCTGAACAAGTCTGGCTTTGGAGGCGCGAGCAAATCTGGTGGGGGGCAGCTGCACAAGCTCGCGGGGGAGGGTGTTCAGTAACGTCGCGGCACGATATGCAAAACGACGCTTGCCGGTTTCTAATCGGGGCCGAGGGAGATGGAAAAGGTGGTCCTGGCGGGTAGATCTCGCTCTGGCATCGGAATTTGATGTAAACATGGATGCCAGAACCTCGGGTTCTCCACGCTGTATGGCCTTGTGGGCGGTGACCAGGGTTTGGAAGTCAGCCATGGTTTTGGGAGTCATCCAGCGGAGTTGGTCACGGAGATCAGAGACGTGGTCGAATTTGCGGCGGCCGAAAATAACTCTAGCTGCGAAATTTAGAATTTTCTGAATCCGATCAAAGTTCTTTTGAGATCCGTTGCCATATACTGTGAGGCAGTATTGGACGCGCGACATGACGAGTGATATTACCAAAATTTTGATGACACCGTCGGGGATGAAATGACGAATTTGGGAGAGACCGATTAGTAGGCCCGTACAGCGGCGGCTGAGGTCCGATGCGTGATCGTCCCAGGATAGAGTGCCGTCTAAAACAACACCCAGATTCCCCACCTGCGCACATGGCACTAACTCAGAATCACGGAAAGAGACAGTGAAGTCAGCCATGTTGCGTAAATTTTGACGGCTTCCGAAAACTATTAGTTGAGTTTTGGTGGTGATAACTTTTAGGGCGTTCGCACGAAACCAGCCATCGAGTGAAGTGAGTGAAACTTCCATGCGCGAGATGAGTCTACTGAGGTTGTTTGGCGGACCACTCAACAACAGTTGGGTGTCATCGGCGTACTGGATGACTGAGGCGTCGTCAGAGCACAAAGAAAGGTCATTAGAGAACACTGTGAAAAGCAGGGGGCCCAGTGCGGAGCCTTGGAACACACCCATAGTATTGGGGAGAGGACGCGACAGTACACGGCTTCCGGACCCGTCCTTCAGGGAGACACTCTGTGTGTGTCCCTGAAGATAGGCAGCAAACCAGGAGATGTCAATGCCGTGCGCTGCTAATTTAGTTACCAATAGTTTGTGGTCTATCACGTCGAAACATTTACTAAGATCGATAAGGCAGAGCATTGAGATTTCCCCCCTGTCGGTGGCGGCGAGGATACGGTCCGTTACTGATAGAAGCGCAGTTTCAGTGGAGTGCCGGGGGCGGAAACCGTGTTGGGTGCAGGCCAGGAGATGATTTTGAGAGAGGTAGTTATAGAGCTGCTGATGGATAACGCGCTCTACAACCTTCATGATGACAGGAACCAATGAGATGGGTCTAAAGTTGGTGGGGTCAGATGGATTGCCAGACTTGAAGATGGGATGAACTATAGAATGCTTCCATTGAGCGGGGATGTCTGATTTCGTGATGCATGTATTGATAATATGCAGGATGATGTCGCCGATGGCTGGGAAGCCAGTTTTCAGCATGCGGATGCACACACCGTCAGTACCGCAGGCGGCTGAGTTACGCATGCTGAAAACTGTGCAACCGAGTTCCCCAATCGTTATCGCTCTAGGTTTAAAACCGCAGGCACCGACACGAGGGAGGCGGACAACTAACTGAGGTACTGCGGTCTGGTTACGGATTTCAGAGGCGATATTTGGACCAACGGATACGAAAAAAGAATTTAGATCGTCAGCGGGCACGTCTGGTTGGACACACTGGCTGTCCTTTTTGCCGGCCACTACACTCCGTAAACATTGCCACACTTTGTTCGGACCACGCTCGCTGATCTCCCTTTGAATTTGGATACGTCGGTCGCTTCGCACCGCCGCACGGACGGAACGGTTGAGATCTTTGTAATTTTCCGATGTTCGACCGAATTGCCGCAGCGCAGCGCGGCGCTGGTCCATGGTTTGACGGGTGGCAGACGAGACGGGAGGAGCGGTGGGGTTACGGATAGTCACGTTTTTTAGAGGCGCGTGGTCGTCATAAATGGGTAAAAATAGGGCCAAAAACGCGTTCCACATATCATCAACGGTCCCGGCACTGAACACATCATCCCAATCAGCGGACATCAGGTCGTGGTGGAGGGCCTCGACATCTACTCGGTTAAAAGAGCGGGATTGGATGACGGTAGGGTTTTTACGTTGTTTAGGGACGTCAATTTCCACGTGGACGAATTTATGTGGGCTATAATGACAGTGGTTCACACGACAATCAAGAACGAGCTCCTTATTTTTAGCGATGCAGACGTCTAAGAGTGATCCAGAAGTATAGGTGGGCACATTTACAAGTTGATCCAGAGAGTAGTCAGATAGAAAATCACGGAGATATTTGCCCGCACGAAAACTATGGTCTATTAGTTGGTCACAGTTCAGGTCACCACAGATGATAAAGGGTACCTTGGGATGGTCGATCAACACTCGCTGTAGCTGATTTTCCAGGTCGGCAAAGTCGGCACGCAGAGAGCCGTCAGTGTGGCGGGGTGGTCGGTAGATGGAGCAGACGATTAACTGGCGGTTGTGATCCAGCTTGAGGAGCGCCCACTGGGACTCCAGCTGGCTGCCAGGGTGCGGAGCGGCGCTTGGCTTCAACGCTACTGAGGTGATGTTGGTTTTCGTAGCGATGGCGACCCCACCGTAGCCGCTGCTATCGGGTCGATCAACTCGGCTGATCTTGTAGCCGGGTAAGACGAGCAGTCGGTTTGGGGTGCTTGGGCGCAACCATGTCTCCTGCATCAGGAGAACGTCGTAGTCGTGGCGGCTTAGATCGTCGGACAGCTCCAGTAGCTTGGGCTTCATACTTTGTATATTCAGGGCGCCGACCAGCAGTCCGGTGTTAGCACGCTGGCCGTAGCTACTTATATTCGGAGTCAACCATATTTTATAAATATATAGTCCGGACCTTTTGTTTTGATGGGTTTCTAAGATCAGAGCACATCGTTTAGTAGGGCATGTTGTACGAAGTCCAGGGCTGTGCCCGATGACGCAATTTCCTCAAGTTGTCACCCTTTTGTACTTGACCCCTCACGGTTCGGGCAGGGTGCCAACAGTGCCGAGCGCTGCCGGTAGGAGGTGCTAGATTTATGTAGAAGGAGCAATTTATCGTCTAACACTATATGTTACTAATCTTGCACCTCTACTGATCCGACCCGACCCCTGGCGTTCCTTCCTTATCAGCTGTGAGTGGCTGCCCACAAGACGGGAGTAACTTGAGTCAATTGCACAATCGGGCACAACCCTGGGCCACGAACCTGAACCCATATAAGGCTCGAGCAGCATCACACATGTTTACTTATATTCATGTCCCTATATGGCACTAGTAGCAAACGCATGAAGTTATGCTGTACCGCATACTTGCAGCCGATATCTGCGGTCTTTGCCATGGGAGAGGGATACCGATTCATTCTGGTCATTGAACCCTATTAGTAGCAGGCTCCTGGCTACCCCGAGTAGTGGCAGGGGGGGGGGCGGATTCCGCCCACCCTCCGGAGATCTCGAGATCTACCCATCCGATTTTTGATAGGGGGGCAACAGGGGGGGCAAAAACTACAAATATTAAATGTATTTGTGATCCAACACAGCTGTCATGTTTATCAACCGATTTCAGCGCAACTAATGGGGATCGATAGAGATTGAATTGGGAATTGATATTTGATGGTGACTTTTGAAAATTCGCAAATCATAGGCGTATTCAGGTCACTAAATTTGGGGGTAAAATAAATGCCTTATAAAACCGTCTTTTTTCTATAAATGAAATGGTGCGCTATTGTGACATCGGACACAACAGTTATAAAGCATATTTTCATCCATATAATATAGGCGGTGCCAGGTTAGCGAAAAAGGGAGGCAAAATATAAAAATCTTCCTGTAAACCTCCGCTTTTCAAGTCCCTGAAGCCGTCTCTGCCGTGCAATATGTATTGTAGTTCACTAAAATCAACTGATTTGTACTTGCTTCAATCACCGTAAACCTATTTAACTCCTTTATACTTCAGACAGTTAGGAAGAAGCCGTGAAGATCGCATCTCCGTATTATCGCCAAATGTCACAGCAAAACAAAATCATCCAAAAACCGGGCCCTGAAACCACCTCTGTTAAGGTTAAGAACTCAAAATTTTGGCTCCATATGCGGAATTCAATTCTATTAAAAATTCAAAAATGTCATGGTTCTGCTCCTAGCCGTTCGGGAGATATCTGCGAAAAACCTGAGGGGTGGGCAGAATCTGCCGCCCCCGTGCCACTAATAGGGTTAAGGGTTAACTTCATCCCTGTCGCTGAGGACCACTGCCTTAACCCTATTTGTAACAGGCTACTCCTATTTGTAACAGGGGGGGGGGGGGGGGGGGCGGATTTCCTCCCCCCGGAGATCTTGAGATCTAACCGTCCGATTTTCAAAAATGAAACGGCGTTTAGTTTCCCTCAACACGATCTACATTTCTAAAACAAAATATCGAAATTATTGATAGGGGGGCAACAGGGGGGCAAAAATTACACATTTTAGTGGTATATGTGATCCAACACAGCTGTCATTTTTATCAACCGATTTTAATACAACTCATGGTAATCGATAGAGATTGAATTGGAGATTGCCATATGACGGTGACTTTTGAAAATTCAAAAAATATAGGCGTGTGTAGGTCACTCAATATAGGGGTGAAGTAAATGCGGAATAAGACTATTTTTAATGTTGTTTTTTTATAAATGAAATGGTATGTTATTGTGACCAGTTATAAATCATATTTTTTGCCATAGGCGGTACCAGGTTAGTGGAAAAGAGAGGTCAAATAGGGGAAAAATTGTAACAGCAGGTAAGTTGCTACCCAGCACTATAAATAAGTTACTGGGCGTAGATAGTTCCGTTTTGCATATTGTACTTCATCATAGGCGCATCCAGGATCCAAACTGGAGAGGCGCAAACCTTTTGATAAGTTATTATCCGCTATTATGATACTAACTAGTCAACAGGGACTATTTCACTTACAACTTCAATTCATATTGCCTACCCCCCTTTTTACCCTACCTGGAATCGCCTATTATCTCATAATCGTTCGTAGAGTACCCTGTGGTGCGTGTTTCATCCTTAAACTGCAGTATGTTATGTCATTGTAGACCCATGCATCTTAGTTTCCTTGCAATAATATGACCCTCTTTCTTCCATTCCTGAGCGCGACTCTGCAAAACAATGACTTTATTCTTTCTCCTGGCTTCATATGTGCATATATCATTATAAGCTAACCGTCTATTGCGCCGTAATCGCTGACATATCGTCATCACCTTGCCAGTCACCCCCTTTTCAATGTGCCTGA
>JAXIVJ010006678.1:2500-5000 GCA_036785665.1 Chirona hameri | reverse complement strand
CCCGACCGCCCGACCGCCCGACCGCCCGACCGCCCGACCGCCCGACCGCCCGACCGCCCGACCGCCCGACGCCCGACCGCCCGACCGCCCGACCGCCCGACCGCCCGACCCGCCCGACCGCCCGACCGCCCGACCGCCCGACCGCCCGACCGCCCGACCGCCCGACCCGCCCGACCGCCCGACCGCCCGACCGCCCGACCGCCCGACCGCCCGACCGCCCGACGCCCGACCCGACCGCCCGACCGCCCGACCGCCCGACCGCCCGACGCCCGACCGCCCGACCGCCCGACCGCCCGACCGCCCGACCGCCCGACCGCCCGACCGCCCGACCGCCCGACCGCCCGACCGCCCGACCGCCCGACCGCCCGACCGCCCGACCGCCCGACCGCCCGACCGCCCGACCGCCCGACCGCCCGACCGCCCGACCGCCCGACCGCCCGACCGCCCGACCGCCCGACCGCCCGACCGCCCGACGCCGACGCCCGACCGCCGACCGCCCGACCGCCCGACCGCCCGACCGCCCGACCGCCCGACCGCCCGACCGCCCGACCGCCCGACCGCCCGACCGCCCGACCGCCCGACCGCCGACCGCCCGACCGCCCGACCGCCCCGACCGCCCGACCGCCCGACCGCCCGACCGCCCGACCGCCCGACCGCCCGACCGCCCGACCGCCCGACCGCCCGACCGCCCGACGCCCGACCGCCCGACCGCCCGACCGCCCGACCGCCCGACCGCCCGACCGCCCGACCGCCCGACCGCCCGACCGCCCGACCGCCCGACCGCCCCGACCGCCCGACCGCCCGACCGCCCGACCGCCCGACCGCCCGACCGCCCGACCGCCCGACCGCCCGACCGCCCGACCGCCCGACCGCCCGACCGCCCGACCGCCCGACCGCCGACGCCCGACCGCCCGACCGCCCGACCGCCCGACCGCCCGACCGCCCGACCGCCCGACCGCCCGACCGCCCGACCGCCCGACCGCCCGACCGCCCGACCGCCCGACCGCCCGACCGCCCGACCGCCCGACCGCCCGACCGCCCGACCGCCCGACCGCCCGACCGCCCGACCGCCCGACCGCCCGACCGCCCGACCGCCCGACCGCCCGACCGCCCGACCGCCCGACCGCCCCGACCGCCCGACCGCCCGACCGCCCGACCGCCCGACCGCCCGACCGCCCGACCGCCCGACCGCCCGACCGCCCGACCGCCCGACCGCCGACGCCCGACCGCCCGACCGCCCGACCCGCCCGACCGCCCGACCGCCCGACCGCCCGACCGCCCGACCGCCCGACCGCCCGACCGCCCGACGCCCGACCGCCGACCGCCCGACCGCCCGACCGCCCGACCGCCCGACCGCCCGACCGCCCGACCGCCCGACCGCCCGACCGCCCGACCGCCCGACCGCCCGACCGCCCGACCGCCCGACCGCCCGACCGCCCGACGCCCGACCGCCCGACCGCCCGACCGCCCGACCGCCCGACCGCCCGACCGCCCGACCGCCCGACCGCCGACCGCCCGACCGCCCCGACCGCCCGACCGCCCGACCGCCCGACCGCCGACGCCCGACCGCCCGACCGCCCGACCGCCCGACCAGACAGCCAGACAGCCAGACAGCCAGACAGCCAGACAGCAGACAGCAGACAGCCAGACAGCCAGACAGCCAGACAGCCAGACAGCCAGACAGCCAGACAGCCAGACAGCCAGACAGCAGCCAGACAGCCAGACAGCCAGACAGCCAGACAGCCAGACAGCCAGACAGCCAGACAGCCAGACAGCCAGACAGCCAGACAGCCAGACAGCCAGACAGCCAGACAGCCAGACAGCCAGACAGCCAGACAGCCAGACAGCCAGACAGCCAGACAGCCAGACAGCCAGACAGCCAGACAGCCAGACAGCCAGACAGCCAGACAGCCAGACAGCCAGACAGCCAGACAGCCAGACAGCCAGACAGCCAGACAGCCAGACAGCCAGACAGCCAGACAGCCAGACAGCCAGACAGCCAGACAGCCAGACAGCCAGACAGCCAGACAGCCAGACAGCCAGACAGCCAGACAGCCAGACAGCCAGACAGCCAGACAGCCAGACAGCCAGACAGCCAGACAGCCAGACAGCCAGACAGCCAGACAGCCAGACAGCCAGACAGCCAGACAGCCAGACAGCCAGACAGCCAGACAGCCAGACAGCCAGACAGCCAGACAGCCAGACAGCCAGACAGCCAGACAGCCAGACAGCCAGACAGCCAGACAGCCAGACAGCCAGACAGCCAGACAGCCAGACAGCCAGACAGCCAGACAGCCAGACAGCCAGACAGCCAGACAGCCAGACAGCCAGACAGCCAGACAGCCAGACAGCCAGACAGCCAGACAGCCAGACAGCCAGACAGCCAGACAGCCAGACAGCCAGACAGCCAGACAGACAGACAGACAGACAGACAGACAGACAGACAGACAGACAGACAGACAGACAGACAGACAGACAGACAGACAGACAGACAGACAGA